>MU624543.1:0-34185 GCA_025349905.2 Blastocladiella britannica
AAAACACATAAAAATGACCTCCTCTAGACCGCGGAGAAGTGCGGCTGCTGCGGCTGCTGCGAGTGCTGGCGCTTACACGCCCAAAGACTCTGATTTCGAAGAAGAGGACGACGAGGAGCAATTGGTCACCTACACACAGACACAAAAGGCACCTGCCAAGAACCAAGGCAGCCCAAAAGACGATGATGGCGACGATAGCACCATGCCGATTGGTTTTTTGTTTGGCCGATTTGGTCCCAGCCTGCTAGAACGCCTCATGGCCGGTTTGTACTGCCTTCGCACAACCATTTTTCGACAAACAGCCATGTACTCAAGGCCCACAAAACAGACGAGGGTATCACGTCCTTTTCGGAAGTGGTCAGCACCAGCGCAACCCCCGCTTCATCGGTGACACCCACGCCAGTGAAACGCGTTCGCGGTCCGCGGCTCGTGGTCAAGGAAGAGGATTTGCGCCGATCGTCGCGGCACACCTCCACCAACAAGCGCCAGCACTCTGAGTCGCGCGGCAGTGGAGACGACGAGAGCGACTATGCGCCCGAGCGCAAGTCATATCGTACTGGCACTGGTCATGGACGGACGGTATGTTTTTTTTCCGTTCTCAACCAACGACAAACCTCAATAACCACATGTCAAGTAAACCAGGGCCCAGCAACAGAGCTAGACGAAGAAACGGGCAAAATAACGGGCAAGCAGTCCGAGCTCTCGCACTTGTTTTTGCCGCACCCACTGATCCGCGATCGCACGATCTTGGCGCGACACGGTCACGTTCCATTTAACCCGATCGGGTCGCTGTACCCGTCGCGGCCTGCTGCCAGTGTATGCCTTCTCCTTTTTCAATTTTTTTTTATTGGACTGACACAGCCTCATTGTCAAATAGAAATGCGGAGTGCATGGGTACAACAACACGCACACAACTTGACCCAAAAAACCCATGACTAACCCCTTAATAACGCAGACCCCCGGTTGGCGGAATCGCTGGCACCGAAGAGTCTGGCGCCGTTTCCATTTGCGACAACTCGGGATACGACGGCGGCCAAGAGTCGGACAACGACGGCAATGTCATTGAGTACTGCGGCTCGGGTGGGCGCGATCTAAGTGGTACGTCTATTTCCTTCCATCCAATCAAATGGACCGAACTGAAACTCTGGAAAAAAAAAAAAGGAAACAAGCGCGTGGCCGACCAGACCAAAGATCAGCAACTCACTGGCTTTAACCTCGTGCTTGCTAACGCGGTCGACTTGGGCCTCCCTGTCCGCGTGCTTCGAGGATCTAAGTCCAAGTCTCGCTACCGCCCAGCCCCGGGTCACTTCCGGTTCGCTTCCTTATTTTTTGGACTCATCTTCTCGCTTTTTTAACCACAAAAGTGAACAGGTATGAGGGACTCTATACGGTCCTCAATTACCGATGGGAGACGCAGCCCTCGTCCAAGAAGTCCGTCAAAGTGCTTGTATTCACGTTACAGCGCCGGACCGGCCAGCCCGCGCTTTCGACACTCCCAACGTCGTTCGAAGACCCGAGGTACGGCGCTGTGCTCCAAGGGATTCTCGCCGAGCGCGGGCTCTCTGAATCCCAGTTCCGACGCCGGCAGCTCGCGGCGCGGCGCAGTCTGTCGTCGGCAACGTGGGACGCGGTGGTGCGCGCCATCAACTCGAGCATGGGATGCCCTTCTGACAGCGAGGGTTTGTCTGGATCCGATTCTGCTGCTGCAACCGAGGACGAAGAAGGTGAGGATGAGCAGGTGGTGGAGCAGGAAGTGGAGGTGCTGCCGGCACTACCGCGACCCAAAACTCGCATCACACGCACCTCTGCTGCCGCTGCCGCTGCTTCTTCTTCTGCCTCGTCGAACGCGGGCACTCGCGTCGATTCAGCTGTCGCCAGTAGCTCGAGCTCGTCCGCGCCGTCACCGGACTTGATTCCTCCTCCCCTGCCGCCGACCATAGCGACGAGGTCGACTCGCGCCACACGGAGTTCTCGCAATACTTTTTCCATTGAATTGCCGACCAAAAAGGCCACGCCGACCAAGAAGACGATCGTAAATAATCAGTGATCCAAAAATGTAGTTTCCATTTTATTTTGCAGGTTACTTGCCTGCCCCGGCCACCAACCGTCCCAGATCGTGCTGCTGGTGCGGAAGGGGCAGTTGGAATTTCACTTGGCTCAGCTCCAAGTACCGCGCGACCTTGTCGGTGGCCAATTCTAGCCCATCGAACCGGGACGCCGCCGCGTCGTCGTCACTGCGAATCGAGTAGTCTTCAGTCAGCAGGAGGCCTGACTCGTCCATGTAACTCGCATCATGTTCCTCTTCGATCGATCCAGGTGTCGCCACTGTCCCCGAAACCGTCACCGCCGCAGCACCAAGGTCAAGGGCTGATACTTTGTTACCGATGCTGATGTTGCTGCTGGTCTCCTCGGACAGAATCTCCTCCGAGGCAATCTCCTCATCCTCGTCTTCGTCATCGGTGGCATTCCCAGCAGCCGCCCCGAATGACAACATTTCCGGCTTGCGAACAACTACTGGAACCGGTTTTGTGGTCGGGGAGGACGCGAAGGGCTCGGTCGCCGCCACCACAGGTTGAAGCTCATGTTCAGAGGAAGAAGGCACACGTCGCTTGACGCGCTCACCCCACGGCGTCGAAGCAGTCGTCGATACCAGCGGCGCCGATGTCGTCGGATGAGGCGATCGCGGCGACATGATCGGCGAGGGGGCCGGGGATGCGCCGGGGGACGGAGTCGTGGTTGCCAGCAAGACTGGGGCCGCAAACCGGGCCAAGACGGGTGGCAGACGGCCTGGCGCTGCTGTTGGTGGAGAATTGGGGACCATGTCATGAGGCGCTGCTGCTGCGACTGGTGCTGGCGGTTCTGTAACATTCGGAGCAGGCGCAACCACTGGACGCAGTGGCGGCGAAACCGTGACGCTTGGTTTGGGCACTTCTGCCGGCGTTGTTACGATCGGTGGGGATGCTGCCGTGGCGGGTGGGAAAAGCGCGTCCGGCAACTTTACTGGAAGATCAAAGAGCTTTGGCATGGGCATGGACACTAGCGCTGCGATCGGCATGGACACGGGTGCTGTCACGGGTCTAGATGCAGGTGCTGCCACCGGCACAGGCACGGGAGCTGTCACCAGCATGGACACGGGCGCTGCCGCTAGCACGGGCACGATCGCAGGCTTGGGATGCGTCGCCGGCATCGCTGTCGCGGGAGAGAACAGGAGTGACGGCATCGCCACAGCCGCAGAAACCGGCAGCCCCGCTGGCTTGAAATGAGCAACAGTCGTCGCTTGCTTCACAAGTCCCTCGAGCACTGATACTCCAGAGAACACCGGATCGGATGTAGGATCCACGCCCAGTGCCATTCCCAGCGCACTTCGGGTTGTTGCCCCCGCCGTGCTGTTCAGATTGCCGTGCTCGAGAGCCAGCGTGTGGCGCGAATGCTCGAGGCCATGAAATGCGAGGCATTCGGTGATCAGTCCAAAGAGCGGGCTGGGGAGCCGAGAGGCGGCGTGGTGCGGCGTTGCGGCGCTTGTACCAGCCTTTTGGGATGCAAGGAGGGCGTACGCAGAGTCGGCAAGTTGGGCCTGCAGTAATTTGGCGCTCAGTATTCGCCATTTACAAAAAATATTAAGGAATGGATTGTACCTTGATCTTGGAAAGGGTGCCATGGCGATCCAGCTCAGATCGGAGAATGTTAGCCAGCTGCTTCACTTTGGCTGTTTCGCTCGGATCCGAATGGCCGTGCATAGTTGCAGCGCTGCTGTTGTAAAGTGACGAATGGGCTGCGACAGGGGGCACCATATCTATGGATGGGTCGATCGTCTAATTAAAAATATGTGTTTGCTTGGATCCGAAAGAGAGAGATTAAGACATGGGAAAAAAAGTGTATGTATTATGGAACTTGCTGCATGACATATGGATTGTGCAGGTTGGGAAGCATGACTTGTGACGCTTCGACCCGAGGACGGTAGAGCTCGATCCTCCGGAGCCTCTCAGTCAAGTGATCTAGCTCTTCCGCGTCGAATTCACCGTCGTTAGTTCCATGGGCATCCTTGGTTGAGAATGAGGGCCCATCGCGCACAACGCCCAGCCTTACGCCCACCGTGTTGCCGGCACTGCCGACCGCCGCGCGTGCTGCCCGAGCCACGGCGTGCGTTGCGGCCGGCGTAGTCAGCACAGGTACGTAAGGCGACCCGGCGACCGTCGCATACGTGGTCCCCGTGGAATTGGCGCCTGGAACATGCTGGGTTGGCGCAGCGGTGGCCACGCCCTGCGCCGTCAAGAGCCACCCGTCGTGCACGGCACACGCTACTGCTGGCAGCGTTTCGACCAGCCGGTTCCAGGCATCCGTGGCCAAGTGGGCGCCCGCGCCATTGTCCGAGTTGGCTATCACCACCCATGCCGCGTCGCGCAGGTGAGGGATTGCGAGCCAGTAGATGGATTGGGTCATACGAGGTCCGACCGCGTGCACCGTCTCAATCGTGGGTGACGAGCGGCATAGGGCCGCCACCGCGTTGTCGCCAATCTCGTTGCAGTCTATGTAAATATATGTCGTGTTATTGTCTCCATAAGGTGTATGCATTGCGGCTGAAAAAAAAAAAGGAGGACATACCAATGATTCGAATCCAACGCAGCTTTTGGAGCGACCCGGCAGCAGCCAACTCCAGCACGGCGCTCTCGGTAACGAGATTGACTGCCTGCCAATCCAAATCTCGGACCTCACCCAAGCACCCACCCGACTTGGAATCCCCGCCGCAAAGTGCTTTGAGGCCACGGTCCGTGAGGGGTGATGCCACCAGCCGGAATTGGCGCAGCAGCGTGAGGTGCGTCGCCAACACCTCGCACGCCGCCACCGACATGCTTGGCGCGTGCAAAATCTCGAGTGCCGTCAGCGACGGGCCTAGCAGCGGCGCCATCTCGGTAATATCCTCCACCGGCGCGCCTATCAAGACCAGTTTGGCCAGAGCACGCGTACCAGACGCGTGGGCGGCGCGAACAAGGGCCAGGGTGCCTGTCCGCCCGTCCACTGCCGACCGGGACGCCAAAAAGGTCAAGTGAAGGACCGCCAGTCTGGGGAGTGGCGGGAGCTCGGCAATGGGCTCGGTCATGGGCACGCCCTTGATCTCTAGCCGCTCCAGCGACCCCGCATGGCGGGCAATGGCGGCAGCAATACCACGCCAGGAAAGGAGTCGAGGACCAAGGACCGGGTCTGCGCGTAGGGCCAGGGACCGTAACTTTAAAGTCAAGCCGTTGGCAATGTACGCGAGCGCGTTGTCCGAGAGCGCGCCGCCGCCGACGGTGAGCGACACCAGCTGGGAGAGTGCGCGGGGTGGCAGCGACAGAAACACCGGGTCAAGGACCACCGCGGGTGCCCATGCCAGGTCCAGGTCTGTCAACATTGGTGCAGCGGCTAGCGCCTGGCGCACGGCGGCGGGAGTCAGCTTGGACGCGTCGTGGATGTGCAGCGTGAGGCGCCGCAGCGCCGGCGCGCGCATCACCGCCGCCACCAGTGGTCGGTCGAGCGCCAGATCGGCGGCGCCGCCCACCTGCGCGCCCGAGTAGTGCACTGCCAGGTGCTGGATCAATGTTCCGTACCCTGGCCGACGCGCCAGCACCTTGGACAGCTGCAGTAAGCCCAGGAACCCGTGGAAATTGTGGAAGATCGCGGTCGCCCATGCCACGCGCGCGGCGGGACCGGCAAACGCCTTGCTCACACGCAGAGCCGCGTGGGCGGTGGGTCGGCCAGCGTGTCGCAAGATGCGATGCAGAATGTGAGGGTTGTGGAGCACGCGATGCATGGCCGAGTGGGTCGCTGAAGTCGCCGATGCACGGTGGGAGCGATCGACACGATGGTCGTCTCCTCGGGTCGAATTATTTTCTCCCACATTGCGGTGGGCGACATTGTGCCCATGTTTTAATACGGTTGCAGTACTCATGGCGCCAGTGCTGGTGCTGGTGCTCGAGCTGGCATGAGCATGACCACTCGAGTGCGAAACAATTGGCGATAACTCCGTTATTGTTGCAGTTGCTGTCGTCGTTTTTGGCCCTTTGTCTGCCTCAACTGCTCCAACTGCCAGGCGATAGCTGCGTGGTACGGCCGGGAGCATGTCTTTTTTTTTTCGTTGGGATTGTTGAAGTGCAGAGTCTGAATCGTTCATGTTTTTATTTTTGGTGAAGTCGTGGAAGAGCATCAAAGGAAAATTGATGGATCCCCCACCTTCCTCCACCGATCCTTCCCTTGCGACCCTGCCCATTCACGATCCAATGTCAAAAGTATTACAGGAATTACTCTTAATATTATTCTAATCAAACCAATTGTGCATTTACAAATTCCACCCACCACACTCGATCATATAGTTGAGCTCGGATATTGGACCCGACTGCGCGCCCGTATACTGGATACCCCAACGCTTTTTGCGCCTCCATCTGTCGGATTCCTTAGTTATAAACGAAAGTAAATCGAATTGGAACTCGAAACACACCGCACTGCGTCTGCGTCGTACGCGCCAACCCACCCACAATTTTTTTTTTTTTTCGGAGAGGCGTTTTGAAGTTTGAAGTTTCTTTTTCGGAAAACAAAAAATCACAAAAAAAAAATTCATTCGCCACCGCCGTGTGGTGCGTGTGCCCTTTTTCACTTTCTCTTTCCTTACCGCTGCCGTTGTCCGCTCCGTCAACGACAACAGCTTTTTTTTTCGATATCCTCGCTCGTCTTCTGTCGGCGCCATCGACACATTGACCAAAACCTTGCGGAACAAACAGCACACGCCCGACGCCCACGCACCTATACGCACCCTTCTCTTGAAGTGCCGACCGTCCGCGCCACCGACCGACCGGCCCTTTCTCTTCTTCTCGTAACTTCTCCCGTCCCGCACACCGTCTAGTTCGGCTCTGAATCCATCCCTGGCACCAATGTCTGCGTCACCAAACATTGTGGGCGTGCACTACAAGGTGGGCCGCAAAATCGGCGAGGGCTCGTTTGGCGTGATTTACGAGGGCACCAACCTGCTCAACAACACGCTGGTGGGCATCAAGTTCGAGTCGCGCAAGTCCGAGGCCCCGCAGCTTCGCGACGAGTTCCGCACCTACAAAATCCTGGCCGGGTGCGAGGGCATTCCGTTGTCGTACTACTTTGGCCAGGAAGGGCTACACAACATCTTGGTCATTGACTTGCTGGGTCCGTCGCTCGAGGATGCGTTTGACATGTGTGGTCGGAAGTTTACCATCAAGACCACCTGCATGCTGGCCAAGGCGATGGTATTTATTAACTTTTCTTTTATTTTAGTGGGATTTGGATTTTGGGGGTGGTGGGTGCAGGCCCAACTTAACTCTACCCTCAAAAACCCATGATTTGACGATTTACCTAACTCAACTGAACAATTAGATTACGCGCGTCTGGTCCGTGCACGAGAAATCGCTCATCTACCGCGACATCAAGCCCGATAATTTCTTGATTGGCCGCCCTGGGTCCCGCAACCAGGCCACCGTGTACATGATCGACTTTGGCATGGCAAAGCACTACCGCGACCCCAAGACCAAGCAGCACATTCCGTACCGGGAACGCAAGTCGCTCTCGGGCACGGCCCGTTACATGTCCATCAACACCCATCTTGGTCGCGGTATGTTTTTTTTTCTCTTAAATTTTTTTTTTTTTTTTTTTTTTTTTTTTCGTGCTCTGACACCAAGAAAAAATCATAGGTACAATGTCGACAGCGTTCACCTGAGCATGCAAGTGTACATTCGGTACCTCGCATTGGAGATGGACAATATTTTTTTGACTGGTAACTCACTCCACCAAAATCTAAAGAACAATCTCGCCGCGACGACTTGGAGGCCCTCGGCCACGTGTTCTTTTACTTTTTGCGAGGCTCGCTGCCGTGGCAGGGCCTCAAGGCCCAGACCAACAAGCAAAAGTACGAAAAGATTGGTGAAAAGAAGCAAATGACGCCCGTCTCGGAGCTGGCCGAGCGGTGCCCAACCGAGTTTGCCGACTACCTCACGTACGCGCGCAAGCTCGGGTTCGAGGAGGAGCCCGACTACCGGTACCTGCTCCAGCTCATGGACAGCTGCCTACAGCGCCACGGCCTCGTGGACGACCAGGTCTTTGACTGGATGGCGTCCGAGCAGTGGAACCAGCTCTGCGCCAACAGCCGGTACGCGGCTCAACAGGCGGCAGCGGCCGCTGTCGACCCCGTGGCCAGCAGCAGTGGCGTTGGGGCGGTCGCGCAGGACCCGTACGCGTCGGCATCGCGCACCAACCGGTACTCTGCGCAGGCTGGCACTGGCGCACCGGGCTACGGATCCACGGGTCCCAACATGTCGGCGTCAGCACTGCACAGCCACTCGGTCGGCGGCACACAGCAGCGGCCCGCACTGGCCGACGCATCCCATGTTGCCACCCACACGTCGGCGGGCCGCATGCACGCGACCGACCCGCACTCGGTGCCCGCCCCCGCGCAGGCGCAGGCGCAGCACCAGCACCAGCAGCAGCAGCAGGTAGCGGCCGTAGCGCCGCCGTCGCCCGTGCCCGCCAAGATTCCCCTGTGGCGCCGCATGTTTTGCTGCGGTGCCGGGTCGCATGAAGCGTAGGCGACGGCAAGATGGGGTATCGGCACCAACCTCTCGTGAGTCGAGCGTGGACATTCCAGAAGAGACGCAGTCCAAGCGCGCGCGGCGTCGGTCGTCTGGTTGAATGCTCGTACCCTCCCTCTTTCTCTCCCTTCTCCTTTTTACATTATTATTATTATTTTTTTCTCGTTCCTTTTTCCTACAGCACACTCCCTTTGATTACATTACTCTTTTTTTTTTTCTCTCCTTGTCCTTTGTTTTGGAGCAAGCCATGTTGTGTGCTCGTTTTCCCCTTCCACTGATCTCTTCCTTTTTTTTGCTTGTGCTAAAACCCCGCGTCCCCCAAGGCCCTTTCCCTTTTCATCCTTGGATCATACGTACCTCGCAAATATAATACAAATACAAAAGCAGTGATGTTGGGTTTGGCGGTGTGGGAGTGTGAGTGAGTTAACGCCACTCGTTTTTTTTTTGTCAGTGATCTTTCGTCCGCCTCTCTTCAATGCAGCAGCGAGCGTACACTCCAATACACGAAATTTCAAAGAAGTCCGATTCTTATTTTCTGGTCCGTCCGCATTCGAATTACCTACCGTGAGGCTGCGCACCCGAATACGCGCGCGCCTCGTCTGGACTGTTTGTGATTGTATCGAGAAAAACTGTGTCCTGTGTGTGCCGTGTGCTCTACTCGCCTTTCATTTTTTTCTTAAATAATATCCGCTCCCTGCCGTCAGCACAGCGGATTATTATTGTTGGTTTTTTTTTTTTCTCGCCGACTCTCATTTTGCACGGCGGCGCCCGAGCGCAGACCAATGAATCGAGCCAACCACAACAACAAGAAAAGAAATCCAAGGAAAACCTGGATGCAACGGCCGACGGTTGTGGACTCGGTCGTGGGCGTGACGGAGAGTGGTTGGAAATCATCCTGTTGTGCTGTTTGCGCCTCACAACAGAAAAATAAAAACCCGCCACCTTCAGCAACTCCATCCAAGGCTGCCGAGTTCCTCGCCTGGACCGCTCAGCTACCTGCACCCTGGTCACACCACCACCGCTGCCCAATTCCGCCGGCTCACCGGATGACCGCTGTCACTTGAACTAATTCCGTGGCCACACCTTTTTTTTATTCCCTTTTCTCGTGTCTCCCCACGCGCACACACACCATGGCACTCGATACTTGATAATACATAGACACTGGCTTTGCCCAATTTGACCTTGCGTCTTGTTCAAGCTTACTCACCGACATTGAACGTTAAAACAGCCCCTGATTTCCTCGTTCTAAACTACATTTGGTACGTCGCACCTCTCCGGTCATACGCTACACGCAACCCCGTGTCCTGACATTATTCTCTACAGATCCTCCCCCGTCCTTTATTTCGTCCATTTGCATACCAAAACAAAATGGCATCAAAGGGAAATTACCTCCGGGAGTACAAGCTTGTTGTTGTTGGCGGTGGTGGTTCGTTATATTTATTCTTTTCGCGTTTGTGCCAACTGGATTGCTCATTGCAATTTGGTATAGGTGTTGGCAAGTCCGCCTTGACTATCCAGTTCATCCAGTCCCATTTCGTGGACGAGTACGATCCGACGATCGAGGGTGCGTACCCCCTCTCTCTCAGTTTATTCGCGTCCCGCCAGTCACTTACTATTACGACTCATACAGATTCGTACCGCAAGCACTGCATGATTGACGAAGAGGTCGCACTCCTTGACGTGCTCGACACCGCCGGCCAAGAAGAGTACAGGTACCGCCACTCACATGTTTTTTTCTCTTATCCCATATTTCCATCAAAACTTATTCACATAATACTACAGTGCTATGCGAGAGCAGTACATGCGCACCGGCGAGGGCTTCCTCATGGTGTACTCGATCACGTCGCGGAACACGTTCGAGGAAATCTCCACGTTCCAGCAGCAGATCCTGCGCGTCAAGGACAAGGACTACTTCCCCATGATCCTCATTGGCAATAAGTGTGACTTGGAATCCGACCGCGTTGTTCCCCAAAACGGTATGTATATTTTTATATTCTTATGACAAAGAAATGAAATTCTGACTTAATGGAATACATAAAAACAGAGGGCCGCGATTTGGCACGCAAGTTCCAGTGCAAGTTCATCGAGTCCTCGGCCAAGCAGCGCATTAACGTTGACGAGGCGTTCTACAACCTGGTTCGCGAGATTCGCCGGTACACGGACACGTCCGCGGACCCGGCCGCAGCTAAGAACGGCACCGGCGGCCGGCGGCCAGCCAAGCCCACCAAGGCCAACCGAAAGGACAAGCCTTGGAAGCAGTGCATGATCCAGTGATCCTCCTTTTTTTTTTCTTCTTTCTTTGTTCCGGTTTGTTACCCCGTGCTCCCTCCACCCCTCCTCCTCTTGTCTGACATACTTTTGAGGTTTTTTTTTAATTATTTTATTGTTTTTGACGATTATTTGCGAGAGAAAATATAAATCACGTTCCCAAATAGTTTTGATTTTCCCATTTCTTCCAAGCATTAATTTACTCGAAAAATCATACGTCCACACGAGAAACTACCAACCGACAAGGGTGATCCTTTCAACAAAAGCTGGCATGGATTTGAATTTGACCTTGTTGTGCGTCAATCGAAACCCACACTTTCAACTTGGGGACTGACTTTCTCATTTGAGGACAGAAAAACGCATGGATACCGGCGAGGACTGTCCGTAGCATTCGCCAGCGCCCATTCGATCGTATTTGCCAGTGAAAACACGCTGGTATGGGCCGATCTCTTGACCAACGACAGCGAGCTGATTGTGACCGCGGATGGGCCCATTGGAGCCCTGGCCGGCATTCCATCCTGTGATGCTTACGTATCAAGGGCGCGGCCGACCACAAGCGCTGCCGGTATCACCACTGCTGGAGGTAACATCCCTGGCCTGGAGCCGCTCCACCGCGACGGCAGCAACAAGAAGCGCGTGGCAGGTGGATGGGCGGCAAACAATGATCATGGGCAGGAAAAGGATGAAGAATCTGCTCGCGACAGCGGCGGTGCAGGAGAGGACGAGACCGACATCAGTGGCGACGACAGTGCTGTGATTGCATTCTGCGAGTCCGGGTCGCCGGCGATCCAGCTTTTGGGCCGAATGCCCGGGGCCATGCGGCTCGGGTCGTGCATGATCCGAGACTCTCGCAATGTACCCGTAATTCATTTGGCGTTCCTCCCGCGCGCATCGCCCGGGTCTGCCGCTCGGATCCTGGCTTCGGTGCATGACTTGCCTGACCTCACAGTCACGCTGTGGGATACCTTGGCACGGGCGCCGCTGTGCTCGCTCTCGCACGCTGTCGCGGACATTCCGCGATGGCTGGTAGCTGTCCCTGACACCCGTAACGCTCGCGCCACCACATCGAACGGTCCCCCGCATACCGCCGGATCCACAGCTGCCGCTAGTGCTTCAAACGGCGTTGATGGAACACCCGGTGTGGCCCGGACCTGTCTTTTGGTTGCGTCGGCTGACACCATGACGGTGATTTCGGTGCGCGAGACGTTCCACGGGTACCAGCTGACCTCCACCGACTTGCCTCCGATCGTGCACACTGCTTCATTCTCGGGCATTGACGACGAGCTGTGCACAGTCTCCGGCGCGCCAGTGTACGTGCAACAGAGCTCCGATAGCACTTCCACGGCAGCCGTACTGGCGCCCGTACGAGCCGGCCATGCGCTGGGAATTGTCAGTCGCACTGGCGATGAGTGGGCGGACGAGGAAACCGAGTCGTGGACCGACTGGTACAGTAGCATGATGCCGCCGTCAACATCGTCGTCATTCGCAGAGCCGGTACCGGCGGATGATTATACCAACAATCTGCCATGGGGTACCACCCCGATTGCCGGCGTGTTCCCGAGCCACGCGTCCGAGTCGGTGTGGGTCGTGGTGACGTGTACCGGTGACGTGTACTGGGTCGACATGCCGCGGCACCAAATGCTGACGCACTCTCGCACGTTAACCGGCGGCGAATTTGGCGGTGGTGAGCGGTCGGACTCGGAGCCACTGACTATTTTGGCTTCGGCTCGTGCCCCCGTCTCGATATCAACTTCATCGCTGGCCAACAGGGACGCTGCCGGGACTTTGCTCGCCGCCGCAGTGCACAGCGACATCGGCGCGGCAGACCCCGTGGCCACCGCCTGGGTCGCTCCGCGCGGGACGCACGTGGTTGTTTCCGTGCGCGGCCGGATGTGGTCGGTCTCTGCTCCGTCCGGCTTGTTCCCAGACAAGCAGCTCGCCGCTACACCCAACGACCCCGGAACTCCAGTCATGCTGGCCACCCATCACTTTTCCGGCGGCGGCAACGCCGTGCAAGATGCGCCTATCGCCATGGCAACTTTGTCGGCGCTTGACTGCGCGCTCTTGATTTCGCGAAATGGAGCTATTGCTCCCATCCTTCTCAGCGACACGTCTCCGGGTCCGTTGTCGGTCGCAAAGCGGGACGCAATGGATCCCACGCCCGTTCCTGGACTTGCTGCTCTTGGCCCGATTAGTTGCGCGGTTGGGATCGAGGGCACGCATATGGTTCTGGTGGGTTGCGCACAAGGAATTGCCATGTTGGAATGGTGTGGAAATGACCTTCCGCCGACCATTGTCCGGTCCATGGCGCTTCCTCGGGCTCCCATAAAGGTTTGTACATTTAAATTGATAATGGTACCAAGTATTGACCTTGATATTAAACACGCAGATTGAAATCGAGTACCAGACGAGCCTGGTCTGCGTATTGTTCAAGAGCGAGAGCGAGGTGGATGCCGCGGCAGGAACTGGATCAGCTTCATATGCATCAAACCAGCGTCCCGGGTCGCGCGTCTCGGGCAATGCCGCCACCAGCCTGAGCAGCAGCGACCCAGCGTTAGCCGCGGCATGGATCCTGGACCTCGACACCTTGCAGCGCCACAGCCACGTCACGCTCGATCTCCCGATCGTGCCCGACTGCTCGTGGGACGCAGTGACCGAGCAGTCAGTGGCGCTGCTGGTGCTAGCGCGCGAACCGCTGGACGCGCACTCGGCCAGCGGGCGGCGCATCGACCCAGTGGCTCCCAGCACCACCGTGACCACGGCTCTGTTTATCTGCGCGGTGGCGCGCGAAAGCGATCCACGGAAAGCCGGGCTCGCGGCCGTTTCGCCTGCCACCACCACCATTTCGGCCGTGGTGCGGATTCCAGACACGGTTCTGGCGTTCGGCATGCCCGCAGCCCCGCCCGCAGCCGCCACCCGGCTCATCTGCTGCCTGACTGCCGACGCCGCGTTCAAGGCGTATGCGTTATCGGCCACGTCCACGGCGATCGCTGCGCCGGCGCTGGTCACTGCCGCACATACCAAGATGCACGGCGCGCGTGTGGTGCTGGTGGGTGGTGCGGCAGTCACGGTCGCGGGCGACGGCGTGGTGTGCGTGCGCAGCGTGCGTGACTTGGACCGCGCGATGCGGTCGGTTGCGCACGCTGCACCGGTCCGCGCCGTCTCTGTCTCGTCGTCGCGGATCGTTACACTTGGCGCTAATGGACTGGTAAGGGTGTGGAAGTGGAAGGTCGCGGATGACGGCGGACATGTGGCCGAAGGGTGGGCCGAGACTGTTGTGCGTTATTTCTTTTTTGGTTTGAGGGGAGCCAACACGTACTCATGCGTTGATAACAATAGAAACAACGCGCAGCCGAGGCCATGGCGCAACTAGCGACCCAGCGCGGCCAAGAAGTCTCGCCCGAGCAAAAATCCATGGCCGCGACCATCAAAGGCAAAGTCGATGCGCTTGCAGCCAAGCTGCGCAGCCTAGTGGCCGAAAATGCCACGGTTGCCAAGGACAATGAGCAGCTGACGCCCGACCAGCTACTGGTCAATGCCGCGCACGCGGCCGAGCTGATGGACCAAGGCACACAGGCGGTGGCGGAGGCGCGGTCAGCGATCTTGCAACTGAATGCCAAGCACGAGGCCGAAGTTGAGCTGATCCGAAAAGAAAAGTGGGAGCCGATGGTGGTTCCGGGCAAGATTGTTTCGGGACTGGCGATCCAGGGACTCGCGGTCTCGAATTACGCGGTGCGCGCGACTCCCGCCGCCACTACACGCGCACGGCAGCGCATATTGGTGCAGCGGCGCGTGCGAATGGGCCTTGAGCAGACGTCTGGGGCATCCACTGTCGCGGCACTGTCCTCATCGTTTGCCGGCGGTTCTCCGAACGGTGTTGCCACTTCACCCACGTCCGACACTGCCCCCGATGACAACGACGCCACGGCTGCTGGTATTGCAGCGGGAGTTACTGAGCAGCCACTGAGCCCATGGCAGGCTCTCATGTACCCGTCGACGCGGCTGACGACGCCCGAGTGCATTCGTGCTCAGATCGTGATGCTCGAGGCGCACGCCGACGAGCTGCAGGCAGCGTTCAATGCGCGATTCGATGCGTCCATTACCGCCAAGTCCGAGACGCTGGCCAAAGTGGCGGAAAAGTACGACCGTATGCGCGGTGTGTACGATGAGCTGGGCCAGCCACCGCCTCCGGCCATTGCCGCCGCGTCGAGCGCGTTCGAGCTGGGCGACGGCGAGGTGCCCGAGCGGATCTTTATCGTCGATGACTCGGAGCTGGCCGGAGTGCCCAAGTACCTGACCGAGGAAGAGGAAGCGAGGCTGGCCGAGCAGCGGCGCCAGGACGCCGAGCGGGCCAAAAACTCGTCCGACGACAGCCGCGCGCGGGCGCTCTCCGACATGATGGGCGGGGTGCTGGTCAAGGACGAAAAGGCGTCGGCGATTCCGTCGGCGCAGGCGGTACCGAAACCCGAGGTGCTCGAGTCCAACAAGCCCAAGCTCGAGTGGACCGAGGACGAGAAGCGCGCGGTGAAGGAGTACGAGAAGAAGGTGTCCACCATCAAGGAGGAGCAGGAAAAAGCGCGCAAGGCGCTCGAGTCGGAGCTGCGCAAGCTCGAGGCCGGGGTCGAAGAGTTGAGGGCCGGGTTCGATGCTCGCGTGTTTACTTTGCTGGAGGACAAGATGGAGACGGACGCGCAAGTGCACATGGCGCTGCTCCGCGCGCTCATGCTGGCGCGGCAGCTGGTGGCCTCGCGCCAGAACGACGACGAGCTTTCGCGCTTGAACGCCCGCGCCACCATCATCAAGGCGCAGCGCGCGTCGGCCGTCAGCGAGCTGCCGGATATCAAGTTGGCGGTGGACTCGCAGCGCGAGGTGCATGATCTGGCGGTCAAGCGCGACCGCGAGCTCGAGCGGTTTGCGAAGAAGGAACTGATGGCCCCCGTCATTGCCGGAGCTCAGCTGTCGCTGCCCAACGAGACCATGTGGAAGCTGTACCGCAAGCGCGATGGCGATGGGCATGCGCCGTTGAGCAACGCTGACTTTATTGCGGGCATGACCACCGCGCAGTGGAACTACCTCAACGAGCTGCGGTCACGCAAGCTGCAGGCCGAGGCCGAGGTCCGTTTATATTCATTCTTTCTAATTTTTCTCAAGCGAGCGCTCATAACAAACTGAAAAACAGATCCGAAGTGCATTGCTCAAGCTGCGGCACAGCCAAAAGCTCGCCGAAGCGCTCGTGGGCCAGGCTGAACAACTTAAGGCCGAGGCTGACGAGGTGACACGCATCACCGTGAACCTGGAGCGCGACATTTACGCGGCCCGGTACGATGCGCTTGACCTATTTATCCTCAAGCAGGGCCAAGTGGAGGTCCCGCCGGCGCCGGTAGTGACCGACTACTCGACATCGGTGCTGATTCACCGCAGACAAGTGGAAGATCTCAACGTTGAGATCCGACGGCTCGGGCAGACCAAGCTGGACGCGCTCAAGGAGATGCGCAACTACCGGCGCGGGATTCTGGCGCTGGATTGGGAGACTAAAGTGCTCGAGTTCCAGGCCGGCGATGTGCTGCTCAAGACCAAAGACCTACAGTTACTGCGGGTCAGCAAGTCGATGCAAGAGTTCTTGCGGTCGGGCGACGAGACCGCTGCCGCCAAGCAGAACGGCAACCTGGAGCGGCAGCTCGAGTACGCGGACGCGGCGTTCGAGCACAAGCTCGCGGACCGCCGCAAGACGGTGCGTGCGCTCAAGAAGCAGGCGCGCGACAAGGCGTCGACCAATCAGGCGCTCGGGTCGCAGATTGCGCAGCTGCAGTCCACGGTGGCGACCCGCGAGACGATCCGGCGGGCGGCCTCAGTCCCGAGTACCGCCGCTGCCTCTTCGTCTCTGCCGTCGACCCCTCGCGCCCCTGGCTCTCCTCCGCGGACGGCTTCTCCGGCTCGTCCTGTGGTGTCGCGACTCCCGCTTGGTGCCCTCTCCAAGAAACCTCCCCACCGACTCACTACGGGATCGCGCGACGACTCGCTCTTGGCCGAAATTGCACAAAAGCGGCAACTGGCAGATCTTGCGCGCGCGCAAGCACAGGACATTGCGGTGCTGGCGGCAGAGGTGCATCGCTGGCGCCTCAAGACGTTCCCTGCCTTCCCCAGTGTGCCCGTGCACACTGCACCCGGTGGGCAGCAGTACCTTGAGCAGCAGCAAAAGCAGCAGCGCGCTCTTGCAGCTGGGAACCGAGGGGATGGTCGTGGAGCTATTTAATCTTTTTTTTTGCACATGAAAGGGAAGCTACATTGAACGTCTAATGCGCGAAGGAGGCAAGATTGAAGCGAAAAACAGAAGGGGTCCAAGACGAGAAGAGAGAAAGGAGAACGTCAACTCATTCCACCGAGTGCGGAATCGTTGCCGAAAGGGCCCCATGCTCGCCGCGCGGGCTCGATCGTCCATTCAGCTTGCGGCGACTGCGCTCGGCCGACGGTTTCATGATCTGTTTTCAACAGCACGATTAGGATGTTATATAAGCGCTATCAAAATAATGAGGGCGTACCAAAAAAGAGCAGTGCAGGTTCGCGTCGACAGTCATGATTCCAGCGGCATTGTCAAACTCGCCGCCTGTAGTCAACAAAAGTGTAAGTGTCATAACAATAATGAAAAAAAGGTGAAAAGAAAAACGAACAGTATAATGGCGCCGAGAATATGGTCACGAGCTTGCGGTCAGCGAAAAACTCGTATCCGTCCTCGGTGACCTGGTGTGCGCGGCAAATCAGGTCGAGCTCATGCTTTTCCACGAACCGATGCACCACGTCGGCACCAAACGTGAACGAGATTCCACGGTCGTTTTCGGACCACCCAGAGCCCTCCGTGTCCGGGTCGGCCCACAGCAGGTCGCTGATCAGGCCAGTGTCGGGCACGTCGGTCGGGCGCACCACTCGGCGAATCTGCTCCATGGACTGCAAGTCGGGCGACAGGCCGCCGTGCATGCAAAAGATGCGCTCGGCAACAATGGCGGCAATGGGCAGGCAGTTGAAGCAGTCGGTGAAGGTTTTCCACAGTTTGATGGTATACCTGCGCTTGCCTGTTCCATTATGTTTTTTAGTGAGTTTACTCTGAGCGCAGTAAAAGTGGAAAATAAAAAAAAACACGTACACTCATCGTAAAAGCCATAGACGCGGTTGATGCTGGCGCACTCGTGGTTGCCGCGCAGAATGAAAAAGTTGTCGGGGTACTTGATTTTGTACGCCAGAAGCAGGCAGATCGTCTCGAGCGACTGCTTCCCACGGTCCACGTAGTCGCCGAGGAACAGGTAGTTGGAGTCCGGTGGGAAGCCTCCGTGCTCAAACAGCCGCAGCAGGTCGTAGTACTGGCCGTGGATGTCGCCTGTAGTTGCATTGCATCAGATTATGTTTCAATGAAGTGGCATATGAGAATACATACCGCAAATCTGAATTGGCGCGTCCAGCTCGAGCAAGATGGGCTGGGACAGGAACACCTCGCGCGCCGTCAGGCAAAGCCACTGAATCTCCCACTCCTCAAGGTTCACGAGCTGAGCGCCGCGTGCCTGGCGCATGGCCAGCAGGCGCGTGATGATGGAGTCGAGGTCGACTTGCACTGCGTCTTCCATGTCGCCGTAGAGTGGTTCAGACGCGAGATAGTTCTGCTCGTCGTCATTGTCGTAGTGTTGTTGTTGGTCATCAGCCATTTTTCTTTTAGGTGTATGGTGGTTTTTTGGTATTAGTGAAGTACCTTAAAAGAGAGAAGTCGGCGGCAGCAACTACAGCTACAGCTACAGTATCAGTAGCAGCAACGGCGGGGGCGGCGGCGGCGTGGGCGGAGGGTCAAGGACTGAAACAGACGTAAACCGCGCGCGAATGGCACCTTATTCAGGGGTCCCTTTTTGCTGAATTGGAATTGGATTCTTTTTCTCTCGCTCTTTTGCGGTGCGTCTTGGCAAGCTGCAGGCTGGCCGGTACAATAGAAAAAGGGAGCAGCGGCAGCGATGTGGTGCAGAAAGAGAGGAGAGTCGCGAGTTTGAGGCCGACCATCTCATGAGTTTCGTGTGGCGCACTTCATTTCGCACTTCACACGAGAAGAAAAAAAAATGCATTCAATTTGATCGAACAGGTGCTTCAGGGAGGGCAGACCACACAGCCCATGGAGCACGCGCGCGCGCAGCCGTCCCTGGGGTGCTGGTTGCATTTGTTGATGCAGTTGTTGTAGCAGCTTTCAACCCGGTGGCAGGGTCTCACTGTAGCGTTTTAAGTCAGGATTTGTTTTAACAGCAATCCGAGGAGAGCGCCATCCCACTATTCACATGGACATTGCCAGCGGTGCTGGCAGCAGGAGCAGCGGCCGCAACAGCGACGAAAGCAAAGAAGGCGAGGATCGAGGCGCGCATTGTGTATGCTTGTATTTCCTTGGCTGGGTATTGAAAAAAAAAAAAAAGGACTGAGGAACACTTCGCACCATTTTATAGTATTTGGCCTGCCTGTAAACGCACGTACTTGCCTGCCTGCCAGGCAGTGAGGGCCAATTTCGTTAAAACTGCATGCATATTCAAAAAATCACGCGGGTGCCAGGCAGATATGAATCGGTTAACTGAGACATGGAACAGAATGTACGCTCACGACCATCATACGATGCCAAACTGCTCAAGGATCCGGTACCGAACCTTGATCAACCCTGCGCAACTTCTGAATCGGCGAAACCGTCCCATTTTTTCGTAGTGTTACCTACAGCAACCAATATTTACCTTGGCGACCTGGTGGCTTTGCCTCGCATTGATTTGATTTACATTGGGTAAAAAGAAGGATGATCCAAGAAATAATACATTGATTTACATGTTCAAATTCACGGGCAATGGTAGCAGCCGTCAGCGCAGATATCGAAGCAGTCGTTGCTCGGATGCTGCTGGCAGCGGCGGGCACAGCGCTCAGCGCAGCCGGAAACAGCGTGGCAGATCGGGCCTATCACAATATTTGCATACCGAGACGTTTGGTCAACAATGAATAAATGCCGGGTGTCTTGATCAACATACCGCCAGCAACAATGGCCTTGTCTTGGAGAGCGGGGAGAGCCGGAGCAGCAGTCGTGACGGCGACAAGGGCAAAGAGTGCGAGGATCGAGGCGCGCATTGTATTGTATTGTGTAGGTGTGCTGCTTTGGATACAAAAGTTTTGAAGGAGATCGGTCTGCTCTTTATACCGCGCTCTCACATTCCCAAATCCGAGAGTACACCCTTGGGACGAATGATCGCTCGTGTATTGTATTGTAAATTTAGTACTTGACATGCGGCTGATCACAAAATGTCGCTCGTGTTGATCAGAAACAGGCGCGGTACGACACCAAATACCGTCACCCAGTCGCATACAATATTCATAGTTGATAAAAATCACCCGTGCATTGACCAAGATCGCTGGAAGGCCGTCCCCAACCGTACGCCGAGCTGGGAAATCAGTTCCGCGTCGCGCTCCCACTGCGGGCCGGAAAGGGCATTGACCAACAGCTGGAGGCCGCTGTGGTTCTGATTCTCCACCGCGTCCGCGACCATCGCCTCCCATTCCGCGAGATCCACATCAGACAGGTTGCGAGCGCCATCGGCAAGGGCGTCGACACGAAGCTGCCAGAGCCACAGAGGAGATCGGCGCGACATGGTCGCACACAGCACCACCGTGCCCGGAATATGCTGCGCGAGCACCGCCACGATCCACGCGGGCACTAAAGTTCGTTTTTGATACGCGACACACGCCACCGCCCCGGCAACGGTCGGCGCCCCGGCAAGCGGGTGCGTAGCGGTATACTCGCGCCCGCCCTTGCTAAAGGGTTGCAGCCGAGTGGCTGAGCCGCGGGCAACGACGCGGGCAATGGTTTGCTGGAGCACCTCGTTGTCGGATTCCAGCGTGAGCAGAGGATCGTACATCTCGGACGGCGGCGGTGGCAGGATCGAATAAAGCGCGTGCTGAATATCAGTGCGTGTCGCTGGTCCATCGCCGTTAGTTCGAGCCGTAGCCGTTTCATTGCGCTGGGACAGGGCCAAAAACAGCTCGATCCGATCCGAGAGCATGTAGTCCGTGTCCAAAATCTCGAGAACCCGCGCCCACGAGTCGTCGGGCCTTGCTTGAATCGCGGAAATGAGGCGCAAGACGTCCTGCGTATCCGCACTGAGGCCGGTGCCAGTTGAAATCGCCTGCAGCAGCGGCTCCAGTAACTCAACGAGGTCGAGTCGGGCAAGGTAATCTTCGTTGCTCAATACGATCGGGAGGAGCTCGCTTGAATTGACGTGATCCGCCACCACCATGGTATACGCCGCATTGTCGTCGCCGTGGATCCGCGCCAAGAGCCGCAGTGCAAGGTTAACGACGCCTTCTGTAGGGGAGTCGAGTCCTGATAAAAAAATTAACAAATCATTCATTGTCAGTGTCAAAACTCGGAATGCAAAAAAAAAAAAAAAAAAAAAAAAAATAAACGAACCAGTGGCAACAACCGCAAGCGCGCCTCCATCCAGGTGCTGATTTGCAATCTCCATCAAGGTATTCTGATGCATCTTAACCTCCCCCACTTCCCAGTCATCAATCATCACGTAGTGGAGCATGTGCCTTGGTTCCACCAGCCGCTTTTCGATCATCACTGGCAGCAGATCGTGGTGGCCCTTAACCACCCAGTCCGTCACGTCGAAACCACTCGAGTTGTACCCGCGGGCGGCAAACCCCTCTGCGTCCAATCGATCCAATTCGGGCAAGTCCTCATGAATAAAGAACCAGCGGAACGTGTCGTATTCCCATGCGGTGCGCGTCAAGGACGTGGTGGTTTCGAAATACTGGCGTGGAAGCAGGTATCCGTGTGCCTTGAGCCAAGTCCAGGTCGGTTGCACCGCTCCTTCAAAGGAGCGCGTGGCGAGTGAAGGCAACACGATCGACGTGATATGCCTGGTTTTGATCCACGACACCCATTCCGGCACATCCAGCAAGAGCCGCGCGCTGACCAAGTAGTCCAACGCTTGCACGTGCCCCTCGATCGCAGCCGTGAGAGCCCAGTACATGGGAAGCGTGATCGGTTTGACCGCGTCGTCGAGGCCGTCCTGGTCGCCGTGGTGCTGCGAAACGACCCTGCGGATCAATTCCCGGTCGTCGAGTCCAAACCGCATCCACGTCCGCAGCGGTGCGCGCGAGGTGGCTAGAGTAGGGATTAAGGGCCCAAGGCCCGCAAGAGCTGACTCGAAGTGCGACAGCTCGCCCGTGATGAGAAAAAACGCGGGCAACTGCAGCGCCTCGGGGATGCAGCGCAGGCGCGGTAAAGATTCGAACTGTTGGTCGTCCTCTGGGACCAGAGCGTCCCAATCGGCCACGAGCTCGGCGAGCGGTCGGTTGTGGTCCATGTATCGCTGCCACCGGCGCGGCGATAAGAGGTGGTCGAGCGGGATGGTTTGCTGAAAGACGTGGTGGCGGCCTTTAATATCATCGTTTCCCTCATCGTCGTCTTCGTCAGCCTCTTCGTCGTAAAATTCAAACGATCCCGCCACCTGCGCGCGCCGGTGGTTCTTGATGATATTTTTGAAGTACCACGTGACGGGCGTTGCGAGGCCGCGCGTGTCCGAGTACATCTTGTCCATGTCCGACGGGGAGTCGCAGTCAAAGTACTCTTGCATGACCCAATCGTCAACAGTCAAGCACGTGTGGGACCAGGCAAGGATGACGGCGCGGGACTGGGCGTGGGACAGCAGTGAGCTCGCGGAAACGATATGGGCGCCAGGGTTGGCGTGCTCAAGGACGCTGACGAGCAGGTCATGGGGCAAGTGCTCCAGCATCTTTGATTTTTTTGAAAATGATACCTGATATCGCCAACGTCATTCTCGCATTTGCGATCTGGGATGCGCAGACCCCGCACGATGCGAGACAGGTGCTTTGCGTGCTTCCATGCTCGGACGCGCCCGACGTGATATGGGCTGGCTTGACTGCTCGCTCGGTCGAATTTGTGCGACTCATCTTTTTAAGTGTATCATGCAGACAATCTTACGTTTTTACAATGAAAAGACAGTGGAATTTGCCTCGAAAGAACGAGGAGACAAGCGCATATGGTCCCTGCGACACGCTATTGCCGGAGGTACGAGTGGTAGCCTGGAAATCAGCATTGTTGGTGGGAACATTTCCGAGCAAGGCATCGCAATCATGAGCTTGTGCTTGGGATTGCGGCAACAGCGGCATCGGCACGCGCGCCTGTCCAGGCTGATTCTCAAGTTTAACGAGCTTGGCGACGCGGGCGTGCAGGCCCTCGCTCCTTTACTCCCACGAACATCGCTGACCAAACTGGTTCTCTGGCGAAATGGGATTGGCGATCCCGGCGCCGAGGCGATTGCCGTCGTGCTACCACCATCGCTGACCGAGCTGAGCCTTGGCGACAACCAGATCGGCGACTCAGGCGCAAGCGCGCTTGCAGCCGCCATGCCGCCAGCTCTGGAAACGCTCAATCTATGGATCAACCGGATCGGTCCCGCTGGCGCCACCGCCATGGCTGCCGCGTTACCACTGTCGCTCACAATGCTGTACCTTTCGGACAATCCGATTGGTGATGCCGGCGCTGAGGCGATTGCGCGCCATATGCCACCGCAGCTGGCCAGTTTGTACCTCGACAGCTGCAAGATTGGTGATACCGGTGCAATCGTGCTTGCTGATGCGGTGCCGCTGTCGCTGAAGGAGCTCGGCCTGAATGGAAATTGGGTGGGTGATCCTGGCGCGCTTGCCATTGCCGCCAAGTTACCTGCTGCGCTGGCCGCATTGGATCTCAGAGCCAACCGATTCGGCTTTGCTGGCAACGAAGCGCTCCGCCGTACCTGGCCTCCTCGCCATGTCAGGGATCTGGAGTTATAAATGTATCATATTCTCTATTTGGTGCGAGATTTGGCACTGGTCCGTGCCCGCTTTGCTGGTGCCGGCCTTTGCTCCTCGACCACCGCGCGTGGTGGCTCGACCACTGCGTCGAGTGCCTTGCGCTTCTTGGATGCGACAGGTGCTGCCACTGCAGGCGGAGATGGAGGAGAGGCCGCCTCCTCGTCCGAATCGGCATCGCCATCGACCGCCTCCGCCTTGGTATCTTCCACGTCCAACTGGTGCTGCTTTTTCATGTTGATTTCCTTTTTAGTACCAAACCCGGTATCTTCCAAGTGCTATTAATCATGGAGGTGAGCCAAATCCAAAAGGAAAAAGAAAATGATAGACATACCAGCAACGCCTCGCGCTTGGCGACATTGACCTCGTTCAAAAAGTCCATCTGGTTAATCTCCTCGTCGTCCACGTCGTACTTTTCGAGTTTCTTGCCGAGCTTCTTTTCAATGTTGAGCACCACGTCCACATCATGCTCGCTCGCCATTGAGACCGCCATCCCCCCACGGCCAGCACGCGCGGTACGGCCAACTCGGTGAATGTAGTCGGTGGCCGAGGCCGGAACGTCAAAGTTGATCACTAACTCGACCTTGGGAATGTCGAGTCCACGCGACCCAACATCGGTGGCCAGCAAAATGTCCACCACGTTGGACTTGAACTTGGCAAGCGACGCGACGCGCTCGGTCTGCGTCATGAAGCTGTGCAGGGCTGTAGCTCGGATGCCAAAGTTTTGCAGCAGTGCCAGTACCAGTGCGCATGTCCTGACCATTTGTTTTGTTGTCAGTTGAATTGAGGCCAATACAATGAAAAGGTACATACCGGCACTTGTTGGTAAAGATAATCACGCTCTTGTCCTTAAAGTCGGACCGCATCAAGTACACCAGGAACGCCTCCTTGACGGACCCCGGCATAAACAAGTACCGCTGGTCGAGCTGCTCGTTGGCCTCGTACTTTTCGCTGCTGCGGTGCACAAACACATTCTGAAGCGCTCCATCAGTGGTGGCATCGCCAATTAGCGACTCGATCGACTTGGTCATGGTGGCCGAAAACAACAATGTCTGGCGCGTGGAAGGAAGTTCGCCAAACAGCCGTTCCAGGTCGTCCGAGAACGTCGGGTGCAGCAGCCGGTCGGCCTCGTCCAGGACCAGGAACTTGATTTTGCGCAAGTGCAGGGCCGTGCCCGAGTTGAGGTGGTCCACCAGTCGCCCGGGAGTGCCAATCACCACATGCGGCCGCTTTTGCAGCGCCAGTGCCTGGGCCATCATATCTATTCCATTTTTTATATGGAGTCAGTCCTTGCTCTTCTTCGTCTGATATTGAAAAGGTAGTGGTACCCATGCCACCAACCACCACCGCCTCACGCAAATTGATCCCCGATCCTAAGGCGCGGAACTGCTCGGCGATCTGGAACGCGAGCTCGCGCGTCGGCGTTAGCACCAGCGCGTACGGGCCGTACATGTCGCGGGCCAGCGATTGCACGATGGGGAGCGCGAAAGCCGCGGTCTTGCCTGACCCGGTTTTGGCGTTGCCGACCACGTTTTTACCTTTTCAATTATAGCACTTCAGCGTTGCGATTCTTTGATATTGAGTAATATAAAGTGTATGTACCAGCAAGAATCGGCGGGATGCATGCAGTTTGAATGTCGGACGGCGACGAGATGGCAAGCGACGCCAGAATGTCCACGAGCCACCGGTCAATGCCAAGGTCCTTGAAGGTTGGGGTTGCTGCTGTTGTCATTTTGTACTTTTCCGATAATTATGTGGGAAGAGGAAAATAGTTTTCGAAAAAGTACGCTCTTTTAGCACGTGGGACGTTGAGCCTGCATACTTTTCAGTGACTCCCTCACTTGGAAAAAGTAGAATGCATTACTTGAAGAGACGATAAAGGAGGGGGGTATGGTCGTGTGCAATGCAAGGCATGCACCAACAACAAAATAAAAGAGAGAAAACGAAAAGGAAAAGGATGGATGAAGATGGCTGAGTTGCAAAAAAGGAGGGGCAGGTACGAGTTAAGAAAGGAAGGGGGGAGAGGTATCGACAAGAAAAGAAAAGGAAAAGGGGAATGTTAACGAAGTAAGGGTGCTGGTCCTGATCGGCGGGACGCGCTGCCCCATTCGGCCACCACAGATGATGCCACTGGAGTTGCAGCAGCAGCAGCGATAGAGTCCGATGAGGAAGCGGCTGGGAACATGCGCCAGATCCGCAACGTCTCGTCGCCAGCGGCCGTGGCCAAACACGTCCCGTCGGGCGACAAGCTCGCGTACAACACGCGCGATGAGTGGCCCGTGACCGACGTGAGCTGGCGCGGCGGGCACCCGACCATTTCGGGTGACCCATCTGGCTGTGCAATCACCATGCCTCCAGTGGGGGTGCTGCTGTTAAGAGTAGACAAGGTCGGAATTCCGAGCCGAGGAAGCGTCGCCCGCCGTCTTTGCTGCTGCTGCTGCTGGTACTGCTGTCCATGCATGGCGCGCTCTCCTGCAGCCGCCGCGGCCGCCGCCATGTTTCCAGGTGACGCCGGATCGTACTCCCAAAGAGAAATGGCGTGCTCCGAGTAACCGTGGGTCGAGACAATCTCGGTCTTGGACGTGCGAGACCACAACAGATTGCACACTTGGGAACCAGTGTGCACCGTGTGCACCGAGCGAAGCGCGATCGGTTGCTGCTGGGAGCTTCCGCTGCTGGGATTCTGCTGCTGCAGCGGCTGCGATGCGCGCAAGTTCCAGACGCGGATGGTCTGATCGGCTGTCCCACCGCCCGTGACGAGAACTCCGGACTATTTACCATTCAGATGGGTTAGTCACACAATAATTAAATGATATAAAATCAATGTACATGATGTGGCGACCACGCCATAGCTTTGACCGCCGCCTTGTGCTCTGCCAGCACGTATAGGGGCGACGCCGTCACTGGTCCGACCGCATTCGATGTTGTAGATTTCCGCGGATCCCAGATATACGCCCGGTTATCGTTCCCGCCTGACGCCAGCATCGCGAGATCCGGGCTCCACTGCAGTCCACAGACCTCGACGCGGTGGGCAGCCAGCACCGCTGCCGGCCGATCAGGGGCGCGGTGATCCCACTGCTCGATCCGCGCGTCCTTGGTGCCCGCGTATATCTGGTCTCCACACCAAGCCAGTACGCCGACGCGGGACAAGGGTGTGGTGTTCTGGCGGAATGTACGGACGCGGCGGCCAGTGGACGAGTCGATCAAGTGCACGAGCCCAGCCGCGGTCCCGATCGCCAAGTAGTGCCCGCGGCCAGCCCATTTCAACGACGTGACCGTGTCGCCCTCGGGCTCCAGGTCGAGGATCCGCGACACGGCCGCGGTCTGCGAGGACCACAGGTACACGGAGGCGCCGAGAGCAACCGCAATGATGCCGCGAGACGACCAGTCGAGTAGATTGAGGTAATAGTCGTCCTGTGGATATGTAGCGGTTTTTTAGTTTCAATGTTTGATGAATAATTAGGTGAAGAACGCACGCAAATCCCAGGAGCATCCAAAACACGGGTCGGCACGCCCGAAATCATGTCGAGCCTGCGACGAACCGCATCCCCCTGGCGCTGGTGCGCAGCGATCCGAGCAGCCACAGTCGGTGTAATAGGTCCACGGCCACGCGCCGCAAACGGGTTGATGGCCAGAATGGTAGACGCGCCAGTGGGAGCTGCGGGGGTGCGCGGAGGTACCCGATGTGCGAGCGTGCGGCGTGATGCTGCTGCTGCCACTGTTGATGATGATGGCGGCATGGGCAAGACTGCCGAAACCGCCGGGGTCCGCGGGGGCGAGTCGGTGGGACGTGCAGAGTCGATGCGGCGCGGGGGCGATGTTGCCGGTAATGATGTGGGCATCGCAAACGGCGGCGGTTGTGCTGATTCGGTTTCGGTGCTATTTCCACCATTCCGCGATTGTGCAGTGCGAGGAGGAGGAATTGCTGTCGACAAGCGCTCAAGAGGTGGGGGAGACCGGCGTATGGGAGCCGCGCGTGGTGGCGTGTGCGGCGCGTCGGTCGGGTCCCGGAGCAGGTCGGGATCGCTCATGAGCTGCGAGTGGATCACGCGCGAGAAAAACGTGGCCGACGGGTCCCCAGCCGTGGTCAATGCTGGATCGGGGAACGGCGAGCTCGGCGGGTACAGCGACGCGGGCCTGGTCGGAGTTGCGTCGCGAGCGCGTGATTGAATGAAGCTGTGTTCATTTTTTTTAACTTTTGTGCGATGAGTATAAAAGTTAAAGGACAGATAAAGAAAAAAACAAACTAACCGATCTCGGACTGGCGCTCGCGCACGGCGTGGCGAAGGAAGCGGACCGTTGGGGGTGGACGCGCGGGGGGCGTATGCGGCGGCTGCCGGCGCTGCCCACGCGGTCTGGCCCACCGTTTCAGCATCTTCTTCCTCTTCTTCATAGCTCGTTTCGTCATCGTCGTCCATGTCAGTAGTTTTGTCAAGATCCATACTAGAGCCAGTGCCATAATCAAGTACAGGTCCATTGACCAAGCGGTGTCTGGGTCGCTGGTGATGGTGGTGGTAGCCTCCAAATCCTTCGTCGGCATCGTTCGGGCTCGGCGGCGACGGTGGCAGCATCGGGCGTGCCAGCGCAACAGAAGAGGCGCGGTGATCCGCTTCGCTCTCGTTGCCAACCAGGGTGCCAGCGTTGTGACAGCACGAATAAGGGGGGCTGGTCGGCGCAGGCGACAAAAGGGACATGCGAGCGACGTTGGCAGTAGATATGGTCAGTGGTAGCGGAGCGATATCGATCGCTGGCGGCGATACTGGAGCCAGGGCCAGCGAGATCGGCGGCGGAGTAGTCGCCCGGAACCGGTGGTTGCGCACGGGAGCGCATTTCGGTGGCCGGGCCGACGTCGCCGCTGCTGCCGCCATCCCCAATGATGAAGGCGACGAAGACGATAACGACAAGGACGACGATGGGTGATGGATGGGCGGCGACAGCCGGACCATGAGCGGCGTGGAGGCGGGCGAGCATGCGGGCGACGGGCGCGGGGACCGCACCGACAGCCCACCGGTCGTGGTGGCGTGCATTGGAGGTGGTGTGTTGGGCCGTGAGCACGGTGGCGAGAAATGCAAGACCGGTCCAGTTGCTGCCACCGAAGCCGTAGATGCTGGCGATGCCGATGTCGATGGCATGAGCGGTGGATTGGTGGTCCTGGCCGAGGTCATGATGAATTTCTTAGATGGGGGCAATGTGCGAATGTGTGATGTGCTCTCTGTGCGGAAGTGTGCAAGTCGTGCAAGTCGATTTTTTTTGGATTCTCTTTACTGTCTCTCTCTGGCTTTTCGGGTTCGCAATGGGCTCGGTCGGACGGTTCAAGTGCAAGTCAATTTAAGTCGAGGTTCTGGGAGAGGATTTTGATTGATTGGGAGTTTTCCCTCAAGAAGAGTGCTTTGCCATCCCGTGACGCTTGGGAAGTGTCGACCTTGGCGACCTTTGCACAAAGACACCCAGGTTACTCGCTCAAAGGACCATCGGCCACCTCCATCTCGAATTGAAAAAAGATTCATTGATCACACACCACAACCCAAATTACATGCGAATCGCGTACTTGGCAATCGACTCAATCAGCTCCTCGGCAATACCCGCCAGACCGCCGTCCAGGAACAGCTGCTGCTCGGGCACGTTCCAGCGCGACGAGACGTACTGGTGGTGCTGCACAAACATCGGCGCGACGGCAACGCGGCGCTGGTGGTGCATGGCGCGGGCCAGACGGCCGTACGCGCCGCGGGTGGCCAGCGCGACCTCGAGCGGGATCGACTCGTCGCGGATCAGGTTCGCCGCGCGCTCCAGGGCCAACAGCTCGCGGTGCGCTCCCGCCAAGTCAGCGGCGCCCATGCGCGACCAGCCGAGGGCCAGTTCCGGGCGACGACGGCACGGGGTCAGGGCGGCCATTTCGGCGGCCAGGACGGCACGGCGGGCGTGCAGGGCGGTAATCTCGCGCGCGTACAGGTCGCGGCGGCCGGTCATGAGCTTGGCGAGCGGCGTGGCGCCGGCGAAAAGCACCGACGGGATCGCGGCCTCCATGACAAACGCCGACGGCAGCACGATGCGGCGACGGATCGCCAGCGGAATGCCCGTGGGAAGCACCTCGCGCACGCCGCGGATCGGGAACGCCGCGTCCTGCACGTCAAACGACAGCAGCGTGGCGGCGCGGCGCAGCTGGTGGCGGCGGAGCGCCTCGTGCTTGCGGATACGGCGCAGAGCCTCGGCCGAGCGGACACCACCGTACAGCGCCGAAGCAGAGCGGAGAGCCAGTTCCTCGGCCGCAAACTCGAAATCGTCGACGATGCGGGTGCGGGCGGGCACCGCCGCAAACTCCACCAGCTCCTCCGAGTCGAGACGCAGCAGCGCGTCCTCGATTTGGTCCAGCTGCGCCTTGAGCGCGATCGCCGACGCCGAGGGCACAATCTCCGACATGCCGCTGATGTTGGTCATGGACCGCACCGCCGCCATCTTCTTGGCCAGCACCGACTCCAGCAGCACATCAATCTCGCGCACCGCCGTGGGCTTGACCAGGAGCGGGTTGATGAGCTTGGACTCGAACAGCTCGGCTTCCAGCATCTGGTTCTTGAGGAACATCTGCTGCTGCTGCTGCTGCTGCTGCTGGATGCGACCGCCAATGGTGGCCGAGTTGTACGACAGGATCGAGTCGACAGCCGACACCGACGACACGGTGAGCTGCTCGAGCACGTCCATCAGGTGGCCGACGGCCTCGTACCCGAGCGCGCGAATACCGGCGCGGGCGCCCATGTTGACAATGTTGTCCATGGGGACGTGGATGGCGCGCATCTGCGGGAACCCAAGGGTGGTGGCCAGGAGGCGGTCAAACTCGGTCGCGCGCGGGCCCAGGTCGAAAAGGTTGAGCGGCGAGTTGCGGAGCGACGACGACAGGCGCGAGCGGGGCAGCTGGCGCAGCGCCGAGCGGAAGTCGTAGCCCGAGTGCACCACAATCAGGTTCTTGGTCAGCGTCGACAGCGGCGTCAGGTACGAGCGCAGCGCCATGAGCGACGCGGCATCGTACGGGCGGTTGGCGCTTTTATCAATGTGTCAGTTTGAGAAGGCCATAACTAAAAAAAATTGGTAAAAAACATACTTGACGACGTAGATCAGGGCCGACGGGTTGCCGTACTGGCGGATCTCGGCCAGGGTCGCGGCAAGGTGGTCAAAGTCCGCGAGCGGGTTGGCCAGCATGGCGTCGTCCAGGAGGCCGGGGGTGTCGATCAGCTCGAGGGTGAGCATGGCGTCGGCAACGTCGCGCTCGGCGGCGGCCTCGGTACGCAGCGACATTTCCAAGTTGCGGTCCTCGAGCGCGTCCTCGATCGCCTCCAGACGCTCGGCCTCCGCGGTCTCGCGGCGCAGCGTGTAGTCGGCGGCGTTAACGTCAATGTTGGACGACTGGGCAGCCAGGTCAAGGTCCAGGTCCGCCAGCAGGTCCTGCAGGGAGCGCACGTCGGCGGCGCGGCCAGAGGCGTTGGCGTCGGCCAGGTCCATGGCCAGCGCGTCGCGGGCAATCTTGATGGCCTCGGCCTCGGCCATGGTCTCGTCAATCATGTCCGCTGCGTGGCGGCGGATACCGCTGTACGACGACGACGAGGCGCCGTTGTAGATCGAGTCGGCCGCGGTGCGGCCGCACATGCCAGTGGCAGCGGCAGCAGCGGAGACAGCCGCGGCCTTGCGAGCGGCCGCCGCCAACATCACCTTGCGGCGGGGCATGTTGAGCTGGTAGCGCTGGGCGTGGCGGGTGGTCGACGACAGGCCGTTGCCAATCAGCAGCGACTCGGCATCGAACGGCTGCTCGGCGTACTCGTGCAGGAACTTGATCAGCGTCGACTTGCCCTGCTGCGTGGACCCGATCACGGGCACAATCAGCTTGCGCGAGGTGGCCGAGGTCGAGACCAGCGCGGACGACGGGTGGGTGGTGGAGACTAATATGCATGATTATTATTGAAGTGGATCAGTTTGTGGGTGCATGGTCGTGAGGAGAGAAAGAACCACCGCGGACAGGGAGACCTGACAACAACTCAGAGACGATCAAGGCAAGGCAAAAAGAAGCACGTACACGGCGTCGAAGAGGTAAACATTTTGTATGGAGGGAGGATAGAGGGGAAAAGGGTATACAAGGCCACGCTTGAGGAAAGGTAGCAGTTGAAGAGGAGGGAGGGAGGTGGTCCGACTTTATACCTCAGAATTTCTTCGGAGGAGCTGCATGCGGACAAGCATTCCCGTGCAAGCGCGGCGAGGTGCCAAATGGAGGGAAAACCTTTTGATTCGGGAAAGTGGACCGATCGCAAAACGGGCAAGTCGTGGAATGTCCTCGCCCTCGCATTTACGGAATATTCTTGTCCACTTTGGCCATCAACTGCGGACAACGCGAGCAAACCAAATAATATGCGAAGTGCGTGGTATTATTGTATGAAGGCTCACAACAACAGGAAGGACAGCCCCAGCAGCGAAATCAACAGCATGCTTGGCGACGATACACGCATGCTGCTCCCCGACGCAACCCCGGTCGTCTTTGGCTTGTTGACCCCGTCGTAGGTGGTCAGGTTGGTTGCTGGCTTGAGCTGCGCGGCAATCGGGACCGCGTCCAGGTAGTACTGGAACCGCTGCCCGATCGAGGTAGTAGCCCCCGTGGGGAACATGCAATTCGAGACCTTGAAGAACCCGGAGGCGCCCGTGGACGGGAACCCCGACCCGGGCTGCCCAACGCCCGTGTCCGAATCGGTGCGCAGGTCGCCGCACCCGGGCATCCCCATGGACGCGGCGCCGTAAATGAACCACCAGGCGCCCGACGACCAAAACACGTCCGTGTTGCGTGCCAGAGACGTCAGTGCGTTGCGCAAGGCCGTGTCGTTGGTCAGCGCGCCGCCCACTTTGCCATAGTCAATCACTTTGATGGACGGCGGGTTTCCGGGCTCGAGTAGGGCTGGGTACATGTAATCGCGCGCACCGGCTTGGAACACGGGTAGTGCCTTGAGCATGGCCGGGTAGGTGCTTGTGGACAGGTGCATTGATCCTATATAATGGATATGGTCAGTTAAATGGTTTAAAAAAAGGAATAATGGAATACATACCAGTGCCAAAGTCGATATTGGTCCAGCTCTGGTTCAGGGACTGCGTCGAGTACCGAGCATGAGCCAAGAACATGGCGACGCGCGACGGACAGTCCATACCCGAAATGCTCAGCACCGTGTTGAGCATGTCGACGTACTTTGGGCAGTACGGGCATGCGGCCGGCCCACCCATGAATGCCGACAGCGTGCACGCGTCGAGCTTGACTTTGAAATCGCATTTCAGTGGCGGGAGTTTTGCCACCGCCGCGTTAAATGACTCGGTGGCATTGGTGCCCGAGGTGGTGACCGAGACCGATGCCCATGCCGATACCGATCCGGACACGGCCGCGAAATTGGCGAGTGCATCGGTCCGCGTTTGGTTGTCGACGGTCGGTGGTGCGGCGCATTTTTTGCCCCATGCAATCGACGCAATTTTCGGGTCGCAGTTGCCAGACGCGCAGTCATTGTCCGGGTCGCACGCGTCGGGAGCGGTGGAGCACCTTTTTTGTCGTTGTTTCCATTTTTGGATCAGTTTGCATTTCCCTTTCTCTTTTCAACTTGGTTGGTTAAAATACATACCAGCCAAGAGTCTTGGAGCAGCACCCAGTGTTTCCGCATGGATTGTCGACATTGAACACGTTCCCAGCGGCCACGGCCTTGGTGAAGGCATCGCCGCCGCATAGTTGCGCAGACACGGAAAGCGGAGAGGAGGCGAGTACGACCGCCAACAGGGCCGCCAGGAGTGGAGATGGGAGCAAGTGCATTTTATATTTTGTATATAAGTGTGAAAGATGTGGGCGAGAAAGAGGAGGTGGTGACGGACACACAGGTATTTTGTGCGTTGACGCGAGCTGTTTCGTCGTAAGCGTGGCTTGGGATTCGGACCGTATCTCGCATCCGTTTTTGGATCGCGCGGCGGCGCGGTGCAGCAGTCGACTGTCGACCTGTCCCTTTCGGTCACCGTCGCGTTTAATGTCAAAAGGGAGCCTCTATCTCGAACCTCTTTTTTTCTTAAATGGAACAAGCAAAGCTTGCGATCCGTTGCGAGGGATTTCGCTCCCAGCTGCGGCCTTGGCCGCTGCCCTCGCCTTGGCCGCCGCGACCTTGGCCATCATCTTCGCCGCCACTTCCTTGTACTCGGGCGACGCAAACAACTCGGCCTCCCGGACAGCCGCCGTCGCCTTCGCCGCCTTCACAAATGCCACCGCCACCGCACAGTCCTCGGAGAGCTGCGCCACCTTGGCCACGTCCTCGGCCGACCATGAGTTGCCCGCCCGAGCCGCGGGCCGCGCAATACAGCTTGAGGGCATCCCATCGGGCCTCGTGGTGCGCTTGGTGAATCTCGAGCTCGGCCTTGACATCGTCCGCCGGAATCGAACCCTTGGGAGCGAGAGCCCGCAGTTTCTTGAGGC
>MU624543.1:35585-80067 GCA_025349905.2 Blastocladiella britannica
AAGAGATTGGAATCGCACGGGCGCTCAGGTGGGCGACGGGCATGATCGTGATCCGCTTGATCCCGCGGCGATCAGGAGTGGAACTGCTTCGCATCGAGTACCACGTCAAGTTCCGCCGTCGATCAGCCGTGGACATGGCACTCCCATCGTCGCCTTCTTCCAACCGCATTTGCTGGGGGCGACGGAAAGAGAACAACGATGGCGGAGCTGGCAAAAAGGTCGCAAATTAACAGGAATAGGGAAGGCCACGAGCGGCGGCCACGAACCCGATCCCGCGCACGGACACGGGCATGACACCAACCACGGGCGGGTACACGGGTACACGGGCGTGGAGAAGCGCACGATATAAAATGGCGGGTGAATTTTTGACAACAATGTTCAATGTGGCGGCAAACTATAAAAAATTTAATTTTTTCTCAACGCCTTTTTAAATGGAATCACAGGACACCGTCTTTGCCGATCTGGTCACTCGCGTGCGTGCCCTTGGCGACCCGGCCGCCGCCACCCTGGCCAATGACTTGCACCACTCGTCCGGCGCACTGCCGGACCTCTCGCGCGACGGCACGCTCTCGGACGTGGATGTGTCATGCACTGCCGCCGACGCACAGGAAGTACTGGAGATCTTACAACGCGCATTTCATGATTCAACGGTAGCACGAGTGTACATGGCCGAGCACGATCCGGACCGCGACTATGCGATCGTTGCCATTGAAGGCCAGTACGCACGGCCAGTGCACGTGTACGTGTCGACGTCGGCGCTGGTGGCAGTCGTGCACCGTGCAATTGCGGTCGAGCTCAATGCGCGGTTCTCAACTCTGGCGGCCATGGCCGTGGCACTCAAGCGCAACGTTGCTGGGTACGGGACCGAGCGCGCGTGGTTTGCAGTGCTGAAGCTGGGCGACCCGGACGATACGGTTACGGCACCGTGGTTTGGGGCCATGGCCGACCGCGAACGCGTCATGGCTGCGGCTGAGCGCGAGGCCAAGTGGATGGACGAGTACGTGAACCGGTTGCCGCGCTCTTAATCGTCATCATTAAGTGCATTTCATATTTCACTGGCAAAAGTTACTTGCCAACCACTGGCTTGGCGCCTGCTCCTGTCGTTCCCGGAGGAGCAGTCGTCACAATGGATAGGATTGCGTTGCCGCATAGCAGCACAAATGAGAGCACGGTCATCGCCATGCACCTGTTCATTTTTTTTGTCCGGTTAGACTCAAATTCGCCCAGGAAATGAAGAAACGCACCAGTAAAAGCCAAACACGTCGGTCGAGGTTCCCGCTGATCCGATCCCGGGCTGTGCCTGGCGCAGTGCCGGAAGGGCCATCAACATGGCCACATTGACCACCATAGCTGAGTGTATTCTTGGGGTAAGTCTTGCAACATCTCCCCTGAAAAGTGAAAAGTACCATACCGTAATAAGCGGCCTCGCGCTGGTACTTCATGACGTTCCACACCGCCAGTGCCATAGAACCGGCCACCATCCACATGAGCACAGTCATGGCCACCGCGTACAGCTTGGCCAGCGACGACCGCGACACGAACACTTGCACGTTGATCATGCCGATCGCCGCCAGTCGCTCGTCAATGCTCGAATCCGAGACCAAAGATTGCAGGGATCCGACCAGATTGATGGTGATTGGGAGCATTGGGCTGGCGCGCAACGGTTGGCCGCCCATTTGCTGCACGAGTTGCGTGCGCGAGGCTGTGGTCATGGCGTAGATGGCGATCGGGGTTGAGTGCTACCAATATTTTGTGAGTACATCCATTTTCTAATTTTGCGAAAAGAGACCATACCACATCGAACGGGTACTCGGTCGACTGGCCGGCAGTAAAACTAAAAGTGGTGTCGAGCTGGGATCCGGGCAATCCTGCTGGGAAGATGAACTGGTTGCCGTTGACAAACACCTCGACCTGTTCCTTGAAGAACGGCGACTCGGCGCTGACGGCCAGATCGCCGTGCGGCACAATCTTTTCTTATATGTCAGGATCAGTTGCAGCAATATAAAACAAAGACATACCTTCCCAATTGATAGCCGACCCACCCCGGCATCCAGATCAACGTGACTGATCCGTGCTTCAAGCGAAAGGTACGTGGCTGCAGTTGCCGGTAACGAGTACGCGGCCATAGCCACCAGCGACGCGTTGGCGTGGAACATGACGGCGCCCGCGACCATGAGTGCAGCCATGGCCGTCGCAAGCATACCAAGTGAAACCACCGTGGGCCAGTTGCGCCGCCGCTTGTACCACGGCCGCAGATCGATCGTTTGTCCGCCTCGGCTTCCCGCTGCCGATCCGGGGGATGGAGCGGCCACCGCACCAGCCCCAACATGCGCAGTCGCAGTGACTAAGGGTGCTGGCGGGGAACGGCCAAACATGTCGTTGCCGCCCTTGTAGTTAGGCCCATTGCTGCCGCCGGGGCCAATGTACTTGAAGGGAGCGCCAGTGTTGCCTTCGTGCACCGCATCGGCGCTGGTGCCGGGCTGCGGTAGGCGTCGAGTCAACGTGTCGCCGGCCAAGGCAGTCACGGACGCGTCATCAGTGGTGCCGGCGGTGGGCGTCGTGCCGTTGAGGTGGAACTCGCTTGATCCATTCATTTTTTTTTTCGTTGGATTGATTGAGAGTTCGAGGCGGATTTTCACATCTTTTCACATCAGGAAAAAAAATGCCATCTTGTATTGGGAATGTTAATCACTACCACGGCCGGTTCGGAATCCCAGCCCATGCCTCGGACTGTGGGCACTGCTGCAAGTCAGCGGCCCAAGTAGCGTCGAGTGTGTCGAGTGTGCGCAGGGACGCAAAGAAATCGGCTTGGACGTGATCCAAGTACGCGCACTCGTGATCGAGGCGGGTAGCGACCGCATCACTCGCTGTAGCGTTTGGAGAGGCCTTCCACTGCGCGCATACGGCCTTGAACGAGTCTAGGAACGCGTTCATTTCCACTATGTGCTCGGCCGTGGACTGCGAAAACGACTTGGTGTCCAAGTGCTGCACGGGCATCGCGTCCACGACCGCCATGCGGCAGTGGCCAGCGGTCGCACAGTGCGGGTACCATACCAGGTCAAGGCCCCAGTACGCGTGGCCGTCCCACGGGATCGATTCCCAGACGCAGTCGCGCCAGGCCGCGGCTGAAAAGACGGGGAACATGACTTCAGCTATTTTTCATTTGTATTAGGATCTTTCTGAATATGAAGGAAAATGGAGAACGTACCGAAATTGGTCAGTCGACCGATCGTGCCGTCGCCAGGTGCTGGTGGCTGCCACCGCACCACGTCGCCCTGCTTGTACGGCCGCACACCGGCCGACAGCGCGGGCTGCGCAATCGCGAGAGCGTATTTGCGCATGATTTCGACGAAAATCAACGGATCCCACTGACCTTCAGTGACGTGCAAAGAGTCGAGCGCCACGTCATCGTCCCACAACCACACCGACTCGTACGCCTGGACCACGGCGGGGGTCAAGAACCGCTTGGCGTACCAGAACTTGGACTGGCGGAGCACGATGGTTGATGTGACGTTGGCGTACGCGGGCCACGCTGCCGACCACGCGGCAACACCGGCGGCGCCGTCCCAGTGGAACAAGTACACGGCGAATCCGGCGGCTCGGAACACATCCAGGACCGGCGCCAGCGTCGTCACAGATAATGCCGCGACGGGAACTGCCAGGATCCCGGGCTTGAGTTTCAGGGGTGGGACGCGCGGGGCCGCTTTGCTGGCAAGTGGCTCCAAGTTGCCAGGCTCGCGTCCAATGGCTGCGTAGGGGTCCCAAGCGACCACCGTCGGTGATGGTGTTGGTGGGACTGCTGGCGAGGGTATTGCCAGTGGTTTGGGATCGGCGTCATTTGCATCCAGGACCGTGATATTGTTGGCATCCTCCAAAACCGCCAGATTGTTGTTGGTCGGCACGCTACTGGGAGTCGAGGAGGAGCGTGGGCCTGCTACAAGGCCAATGAGCACGAGAGCAACCAGCGCAGCAGTGGCCCACGCAACACGGCGCCAGAGGATGGAACGACGATCAGGCTTTTTGTCCCCATTTTCTGTATCATCATTGTGACCGTTATGGTCGTCACCATGGTTGTCATCATCATCGTCCGAGTGGTGTATCCGGACGCGTTCGTGGTCGGGTTTGGGCGAGTGCGTGAGCATCAGTGGCGCATGAATGGACGAGCGCCGGGCAGTGACAGGGGCGTTGTTGTGCGTTGAGGTTGTCACGACCGAGGTCACGGCGGCCATCGAAAGGGACGACGAGGCCGACGAGCGCCGGCGGTGTGACTGATGCTGTTGGCCTTGCTGAAGTAACGAGTGGTCGGGCGAGGTGGTGCGCGACGCCCGGGAGCCAGCCGAGTGCGTGGGAGAGCTCACGAGCGGGATATAGGTCGCGTCGTCGCCGGCCGTCGAGGTGGTTCGCATTTTTGTGCTGTTGGTTGGTTGGTTGGTTGGCTGGCAAAGAGTTCATTTTCGGATTTATTTTGCCAAAACATGAAGACCCGTCGCCGCCGCCAGCAACAGCAGCAACCCCAGCAGAAAAATCAACCAAGTCCCACCGAAGAAGGAATAACGGAAGAAAATAGCCCCACGACAACACACGAACTGGCTCTGGTTATGGCCACTGCGCTGGAGAAACAGCATCGCAAGTCTCACCTGGCTTCACTGACCGCACTTCGTCGCCGCGGCACGCTTGCCATTGCCACTGCCGCTCGCAACGCCCATACTGCGATTCCATCCCCAGTTCCCGTCCCTGATCCGGTTCGAATTATTTGGCCGTGTCTTGGCTCCATTTTTCTGACGCGATTAACAACAGGAGCTGGCCGAACTGCTCACCAAAGCTGACACCTGGACGAGTCGTTTGGGATCTCCTACCGCCGATAAAACTCCGCCTGCACTGGCTCGGTACGCTGAAGAGTATCTGACCACGACCCGTGCGCGCCTGGCTGCAGCGCACCGCGCCCGATCCGATGCCTGGGACCAGGTCCTGAGTCTCAAGCGTACGTATATATGCCATCTTCAACGACAACATGACTAAAATCGAAAAGGAATGTACAGTGGAGCTGCCCGACCTGCAACCAGCAGCAGACGCGGCCGCTCGCGACGTGGCCGAGAATCTCCGCGCGCATGTGGAAGCCATCCAGGCCCAGACCGACGCGGCAATCCGCTCCACCACCACCCAGAATAACCAATAACCAATAACCAAAAATAAAGAGCGTGCGTTATTATTCTTGTTCCGATGAGGAAGAAGAAGAGGGTGGCCGCATGCTCGCAGCCAGCTTGGCATCGCGCTCGGCGAAATGAGCAGTGCGCTCGGCCTCCACAAACGCCTGCTGCTCGGCATTGTGCAAGAACGGCAGCGGGTCCGATGTGCGCTCGGGCTTTACGGGACGGTATTCCACGGGCAGCTCGCGTTGGTACCGCGGCGGCATCGGTTCGCTGTTCCAATTACACGTGTCAGCGTATAATTTAGTGTCATAACAAATTGTATTACCTCGGCTTGGTGCCCTGGCAGGCCCAGAACGCGCGCCATGGCCCGCGCACCTCGAGCGGCCACGTCTGCACTGCCTCCAGTAGGTCGTCAAGGTGCTTGGAACACCGGTGGCCCTTGGGCTGCACACGGTCAATCCATGCCGTGTCCGGGAATCGCGTGGACGCCAGTGACGCGGGCCGTTCCGACTCGTGGGTATTTTTCGCGTTCGTGTTGTTTTCGGTCATTTTTAAATTTTTTTTCGTGATTTGTCAAAAAGAACCTGGGCACTCATTCACCAGGTGCACTATTGAGGATCCCGACCTTCCCTCCCTGTACTTTCTGCTAAATTGGATTGACGGTCAAAAGAAGATGGGGGTTGGGGATGGGTTCAAATAGCGGCCGCGGTTCCCTCCCCGATTTCTTGAGTTACAAGTATCAATCAAGAAGATGCGTACCTCAATCCTTGCTCTGTTTGCCCTCGTTGCAGTCGCGACCGCTGCTCCGGCCACGTCCTCGGGCGCGACTGGGAGCGCCATTCCTAGTACGATTTCTCTATTTCCATAGAAGTTGATCCCCCTGACAAAAACATAAAAAAGTTGGATGCTCAACCGCCGTCAACAACTGCCTCCGCTCGTGCTACAGCCGTTGCAACGCCAGCCCCACCCCGGACTGCAAATACAACTGTGCCGTGGACTGCGATTTCTGCTGAATAGAAGAGAATGTATTTCCCAGGGGTCATTTTTCTCTCAATCATTCTGACGGATCAATATATCATCAACAAAATTTAATTGTAATCAATTGTAGTGATCCTAAAGACACCCCTAGCTATTGCTCCGTGCCACCCTTGCGAGGCACAACAAAGTACCATTACAACGAAACTCCAAAGGCTGGAGCAAGAAACCTTTTATTTCGCCAAAAGTATATCTATAAAGTCTCGCCTCTTGTTGTGATTTATGAAGAAGCTGGAGGTAGCGGGAATTGGCCTGGCCAGTGGTTATATTCAAAGAATTAAAACCTCTTGAGGAAAGAGAGGTGAGGTCCAGGAGATATTTCTCACAGTACAACTGTGACGATCAGGTCACGTGTACAATGGCGAGTGTCGCCGTTCAAAGATGACGCGCGCTCTTTGGCACGTCATCTTGCATTTTCTATAATACATTCACGTTCTGCTCATACTCCTGTACCTCCGTCCCCGCCGCCGGCAGCGTCGTCACCTCCGTCCCGGCCAGCGCGCCACAACACTCAACTTGTCCTCCCCACCCCCAACATATACTACGAGCGCCACAACACCTCTCGCCCGCCAACTTTTGAAAGAATCCATATCCAGATATTTCAAAATGATGGTCTTCCCGACCCCTTCGCCCATGTATCCGACCGAACAACCATTACCTGTGCCTACAAGAAGATGATCGAACCCACCGGGGAGCTCAACGCCCCCATCCAATCCGCGGTCCGGCGCACGCAACGCGCTGTCGAGCAGGGCACGATGCTTGCCAAATTCATGATCCTCCAGCGATTCCACAACGAAACTGCAGTCAACGGTGGCCATTTTTCGCACAATGTTGCTCGGCGCATGTCACGTGACACCGCTCTCGGTTTCTCGGTCCACTTCTTCGAGCGCGTGTTCGCCTGCGTGACTCGAGCGGGCGTGCGGCGTGGGAAAGCAGACACGATGCTCCTTGACGCCCGCATCCAAGCGGTTTACGAGGCCAACGACGACCTCTTTGGCGCGCGCGTGGGTGGCCAAAATCTCTCGGTCATTTTGAAGTACGAGGCTGTCCAGCTCGAGGCCAACTACACCAGCAACATCAAGACGCACTTTGACAAGTACCTCTTGCGCTGCACTCGAGCTTACGTGGAGTTAATTATGGCCGACGTGATTGCGGCGAAACCGGCTCTTGCAACGGACGCGGCGCGCAATGCGGCGATGAAGGCGTGCGTGAAGGCGTGGAACAAGTATGCTTTCGAGGGAAGGGTTCCTGACCTTGAGGTGCGCATTTTATTTACTTTACTTTTCGTTTGTCTCACAGAGCCAATTTCGCAAAATAGATCACACCTGCTGATGAGCGCGAGGAGCTTATCCAGTTGCTGGACATGCTTTCGCCGCCCCGTCGCCCCAACGTATCGCTGCCCGACGATCTCAACGCCAACCCTCGGCGTTACCTTCCCTACATGATCTATATCAACTTCGTCCTGGAGCACTACGGGAAGAAGTTGCTCTCGCCGCTGCCGCTGCGGACTAGCCTCGTCCCACATCACATTCAGATCGACACGGCGACACTGATCTCCCTGTGGGAGCCCGAGAACTTTGGCTTTGACAAGTTGTTGGTCGAACTTTGTCTTTCCATCCTCTTGCCCGTTCGCCTGTTCGACTTTAGTCGGGTCATCAACAAGACCGATATGGTGGCCAAGAAGGTTCGGGTGACGTTTGGCGTCCGGCCCCGCAAATTCTCAGCCTACTTCAAGACTGCTGTTTGGATGGCCATCACCAGGATGTCCCACGTGACCGTGCCTGTCAACCCTCACCACAGGCTCATGCGGTCGCTTGCCATCGGCCAGGGCGACATCAAGACGACGTTCCTCTTCAACAACAGTATCTCCACCAACGGGTACAAGGCGAGCGTTTCTTATGTACGGCCAGAGCTTTATGGCACGAGTCGGTTTGACCGCGACCCGCAGTTTGGCCGACCGGCCGAGCCGCCCTACGTCGGCGACCTCACCCAGGCAGCTCGGGACGACCTCCTTGACAACTACACGCTCATCGCGGGCGACCCGGGCAAGGCCAACCTTCTCGCGCTCGGTACCGGTCGTCACGTGGCACGTCAGGCCGGCAACCGCCCAGACTGGATGGACGTGGACGATGATGATGACGATGATGGCCTCGGGGAGGATTTCGAATGGGCGCCGCACACGCCAGAGGCTCGTCGCGGCCCACGTTACCGCCCGCGGAAACGCCGCGGTCAGCGGCAGGTCAAGCACAAGAGCGGCGTCCTCATGTACAAGGCGACGCAGCGCGCGGAGGAGGCCGGCTTCAAGCGCAATGAGAAGGAGGCGGCCCGGCAGTTGCGGCGCCACTTGGCGAGGACGGGCGTCGACATCAAGGCCCACGAGACCAGCCTTGGGGCGGAAGGTCGCTCCGCACGCAGCTGCAACATCAACGTGTTCACCGGGTACTTGGAGCGTCGGCAAGTGGTGCTCGACGAGCTCGCGGCCTACTACGGTACCATTACGCACCGTCGCCGCGCACTTCGATCGCTCCTTGGTCGGAAATCATCGATCGCCAAGCACGTGACGCGCATCAGGAGGGCGTTCACTCTGCCCCGGGAGGTGCCCGTCCAGCCGCCCGGCGAGCCGCCCGACGACGACGATGTGGTGCCCGTTCTGTCGCCCAAGAAGATCGCCCTGCTGTATGGTGACTGGACGAGTCGGCCTGGGTTCCGTGGTGGGGGCTCGACCATCAGCATTGGTCTTCGCCGCGCGCTCTCTCGGGAGTTCACGTTGTTGCGCGTTAACGAGTTTCGGACTTCGAGCCTGTGTCCGAGGTGCATGGGGCCAGTCGATCACCCACTGATCCGTGTGACTCGCCACCCACCGCCCGACCCTGACCCCAACGATCCGGCGCCCGACCATCCCGCTGGCGACGCCGTCCGAGTGTCTCGCAATTCGGTACATCACTTGTTGAGCTGCCCAAGCGTTAACTGTCCAAGCAAGTGGTGGAATCGCGATTCACTCGGCGTCGCCAACATTGCCGCCAAGGCCATTCGTGTCTTGTTGAACCGGCCCCTGCATCAGGCGTATGACCGTGCATAAGTAGATGCCTCGAGCCCAAACGATGCGAGCGATCCGAGCCTAGAGCCATGAAAATGGTGGATCGTTGTGAAAAAAAGACCTGGAGGGCAAGCTCTACGACTTATTTCAAAATTCGTTTCCTTAGTTTTGTATTAATGAATATTTGATTGGTCTTGTATTTATTTGATTATTACACTGTGCCTCGGTAATGGCGGCGGCAGCAAGCAACGACGACTGCCGGACGGTTGGCGACAGTCAAGAAAAATGATCTGAGTGAGTGCTAACGGCCTGCCGTCACGCTGAGCGCATGGATCCACGACAAAACTGCGCGACCAGAGGACCCGCCCGACCCCAAACACAGTGGATCGCGCTAGGTTATCATCGAAGACACAGCTGATTGGGATCGCGATCAAGATTTGGCTTCGCTCGGTCCCCTCGACTTTGCGCGGCGCGTTTTCCCATCGGTAGTGCTCCCCGACGAGCTGCCACCCAAGGGGGGCGCGACCCCGCGGTTGTACACGAACGGCTCTCTCATCCATGCGGGCGCGATGGCAGTGGCGTGTATTTACGGCGGCCTGACGCGCGCTGGCATTTGCGCTCAGGTTCCTGACAGCGAGCACTCGAGCCTCCGATCCGAGCTGCTCGCGGTCATTCTCGCGGCCTGCCTGGTCGAGTCCGGGACGGCGCTCACGGTGGTCCTTGACAACCAGGGCGTCGTCAAGAAGTTGGCGCGCATGCTCGCTCCTCGGGCGCGCGTGGCGGTGCGGTCGGTGTGTGGTGTGTGGTGGTCGGTGTTGCGTTGGGTGGTCCGTGTGCGTCGCATCTCGCTTCGCGCGCGTTGGGTCAAGGGCCATGCCAACGTGGAAGGAAATGAGAAGGCGGATGTGTTGGCGGGCCGTGGTGCGCGTGGTGAGGGTGGGGTGCTTTCGTGCGGCGCAGAGGCGCGGCGGGAGTGCGATCTTGGGTTCGTGTGGGGCTGGCGAGGTGTGGGTATTGAGGGTGACCGAGGCGCTTTGTGCGCGAGTTGGCTGACCACCGCGAAACGAGCCGAGCGGTTAGTCGTGTGTGGCGGGCCCATGGCGTTGCCGGGGTCGACGCCAGGAAGACGGTCGAGACGATTGGTGGCGGCTCCCAAGCATCGCGCCAAGTCGTTCCATTTGCCCGCGACGCTCACGCGGCATGGATGATCAAGGTCGCGGTCGGCACGCTGCCGACGCGCATGCTACTCCACGAGCGGTGGCCGGTGTCCTTCCCGTCACCGGACTGCCCGACGTGCGCTGTTGCCGTCGACGGGCCGGGCCATTTCCTGGAGTGCCGCGACGCGCAGGACGAGGTCGCCAACGCGGTCGGGTACGCGTACGCCAAGGGCGCGTTGGTCCTTCCGGCCGCACAACGAGACGGGGCGACAGCGGCGCTCGAGCGGTACTACCGCGCCGCGCCGCTGCTCATGGCCGCAGGCATCGTGCTTGAGGATTGGGTTCGGGACTGGACGGACGCGTGCGAGTACAAGGCCGCGCTCCTGTCGGATGCGATCACCGCCTTCTCGGCCGTGATTCGCGAACAAGTATGGCTCCCGCGGTGCACCCGCGCTGCCGAGCTCGTCCCGCGCCTGGTGACGGAACCCCCCGACCCGGCCGAGCCGACCCGATCGCGTGCACGCGGCCAATGACGCGCCCACGCGCAGCCGTCCCCGTGCTGTTTCGCCGGCGCCGCTCTTGCCGCGTCGTCGCCCGACCACGTTTGCTGTCGTGTTGGTGGCCTGTTGCGTCGTTCGCTCGTCCGCGGCGACGCCGAGTTTGCGCGCGCCCGCCATGGCGGCGCATTGGCGCTGTACCATGACCTGGTGGACCTCGAGCCGCTCTGCGGGGTCCAGCCACTCCACAAACTGTTACCCGACCTTCTGGCTGACGCCGCGCCGTCTCCTGCTCTGGCCAGTTGGACCAATTGAATCATACCCGCTCCAACCACCACACTGCCAGTTCCACTGGGATGTCTCTTACACTGCAAGGGGTCGAAATAGGCCACCACCACATTTGATGTCCTGCTGGAGGGCCCCGATGGTGGATGTGGATCATTCATGGACCAAAACGCAGTCTTCCATATTTGCGTTGGCCGCGATCAGCTCGTTGGCGAAGGGTTTGGTTCGAGTATCATTGAAATACCAGCCTTGGTACTGCCGTGGTCCGATAATTGTTGACGGAAACGGATCTCCGAGCCATGGCCGCCGATCCAACTCGTCGATTGCATCAAGAAGGAGATTTATTCTATGTTGTTTCATTGCGGATCAAAGAATCGTCTGGGAAGAGAGTTGCAGAGTTATTTGTCGCTGATCTGGCAATACCGCGAGTCCTCGGGCACTCCGCGCGCTGCTTGCCACAGCAGCCGCGCTGCCGCCCCATAGATGGAGCCACTCGGTGTTTCCGGATTCGCATCAGGGACGTATGGTTTCACGTCGGTGCTGTCGGCATGTTGACGCCGGCGACAATTGGCGGATTAGTCGCGTAACGGTCTGTCGTGTAACTGTCGGCGGCTTAGCTGCTGCTCACCGCACTATTTAGCTCGTCGAGCGTGGGTAACGTCTCCTCTCCTCGTACATTACGGTCGCGTCCGCGCAGTCGTTAATCGGCCAGTGATCAGGCGCTAGCAAGCTTATTGGATAAAAACTAGCGTGATAACGAGATAACTTCACTCAGTGATGAACCGAACGTATTTTCTTCAACATGGTGAAAATTAAGCGAGCTGGGTATAGCATGTTTATACATCATTGAAGTTATTGCGATAAATTAACAATATTATGGTGTCAGGACACAATTTCTCAACATAATTAATGCGATGTACAGTCGCGTTATGTCCGCCAGTCGCGTGTAAGAGTCTCATCATCCGGATCTAATAATCCAGCGTGGGTGCGAGGGATGAAAAAAGGTGAAGTGCCTCGGACAAGGCTGAAACTATAATAAAAAAATGATTGCTAGTCTTCATTGCGAAGCGTCTGTTACGTGTTATCGTCAGCGGCAATACGAGTCCGAGATTTTAATCGGGACGGTGTCAAGTTCGCGAATTTATGTCGAAATCCCCAGAAAAAAATTTCGCACGGGAACGGTTGCCAAGACGCGGCAGTGTCGGAGGAACTCATGAATGAAAGCCGCCTCATCACCACAACGAATATTTTAAAGCCAGGCAGCGAAACCCGAGCCAACTTCACAGCTCTTTCGTAGCAAAATTCAAAAGACATACACCACGATACAGACCTAGACGGAGGCACTGGCACTGGCACACTCGAACCGACTCAAAAAAAAAAAAAAAAGTCGAGGCTCAAAATTCAGGGCCACCACCGCTGGCTCCAATCATAAAAACAGCAAAAACAAATTGAAAAATGATGCCCGCGGTCGTCATCCCACCACCGCCATTCTTTGGCTCCCCTCCAAAATCCTCGCCCCTGGCCATGTCCAACCGCACTTCCTCCTCCTCGGCCGCCGCCCACGAGCCACTGCCGGCATCCCCGGCATCCGGCAACAATGACGCTACTGCTACGGATGGCAAATGCCCACACGACACATTTCTGGATCCACACACGCCCGGCAACCCGTTTTGCGGGCAGTGCGCGCAACCGGTGGCGCGGCTGTATGCGATGCACGTCTCGCTGCTGGATGCGCGTGACCGGATGGCCGATGCCGAGTCGGCGCTGGCAGTGCAGGCCACAGCACTGGCCCGAGCCCGAACCGAGGTGGAGCGGCTCCGCAACACCGTGGAAGAGCTCGAGGACCGCTGTGATGAAGCCACCGATCGGGCTGACGCAGCGGAACGAGCTCGGGACGAGGGAAACGCCGCCATGGACCGTGTGCGCGAGCTCGAGGCGATGCTGGCCGATACGCAGCGCGACCGTGATGCCGCACGGGCCGCCATGGACCGCGAGCGCGAGGCTGCTCGTGAAGCCTCAATGCGCGCCGACGACTTGGCGGCCGAGGTGCAACGAACGCAGGACCGGGCGGCCGCGGCCGAAGCAGAGGCAGCCACTGCACACGCCGCGATGCTCGAGGCACGGGCCACCGCATCCGACCTGGCCCGCCAAAAGCACGCAATCGAGGCCGAGCTCGAGGACCTGTCGCGGCAGCTGTTTGAAAACGCCAACTCGATGGTGGCTACCGAGTCGCGCGCGCGGCACGAGGAATCAGCGCGGCTGGCGGTAGCTGAACGCGACTTGGCCATGGAGCGCATGCAGCTGCGCGAGCTGAAAGGCATGCTGTCGGCTGTGGACGTTGACCGCGACCGCGACGCACGCCGGATCCGCGAGCTCGAGGTGGCCGTCACCGAGCTCGAGGAGGACTTGCGCGCCGCCCAGACGGTCGTGGTGCATTCGCCTCGCAACGTGCGGTCGTCGGTCGCGTCCGCTTCGACCATTGCATCACGGATATCCCTTTCCGCCCCGCCCACAAGTAGTGGAGGAGATGGCGTGCAACTGGACGCCATTGACCCGGCGATCCTGGACGCGTTTCTCGACTACATGTCGTCGGCACCCGCCACGCCGCTGCCAAAGTGCGCCCAGCTGCCCTTCCTCCACGGTGCGCTCACGTACGACCTTGGCGCCTGCCTCTCGTTCTCGGCCACGGGTGCCCCTACGACCGCTGCGCTCGTGGAGGCCATGCTGCTGGCGGCCGTTGAAATCACACCGTACGATCCGGCCGAAGCGGCGAAACGGGCGGCTGCACGCGACCGCGCCGGGTCCACTGATTCGGCCATAGTACATGAGCAGCAACAACAACAGCAGCAACAGCAACAAACGGCGCGCGGATTCTTTGGCGGACTCTGGGGCTCCAAGTCGGCTGCTGCCGCCGCTGCCTCTGTCAACACTTCATCGACGCTGGGAGCAGCACCAGTGAGCACCGCATCGGCCACCGAGGCGTCCGTGCCGACCAAGTGCACACTGTGCGGCGAGCAAGCGTCCCCTCTGCCGTTTGCGGTGCTCGTGTCGCCCGACGACCCAGTGGCCGCGCGCGAGTACCCGTGCTGCCGGTTCTGCCGCGACCGCGTGGTGGCCGCGTGCGATTTCATGTCGTTTGCGCGCAACTTGCGGGCGGGTTTGTTCACGCGCCAGAACTTGACCAAGGTGTGGGCCGACTCGCTCCAGCTGCGGTCGCGGCTCGGGTATGCAAGGCTCGGCAGCTTGGCGGTCGTGGATGGGGTCTCCAGCAGCCCTACGGCTGCAGTGTAAAACATTTTTTATGTATTTATTCCTGAGAAGTTCTTGCCTTGGTGTCGTCCTCGTTGCTGCCAGTCATCGTCGGCCACCACGCCGGCTTGTACGGCCGCACAACCAAGTCGGTGCCCTCGATCGGGAACCGCATCGACGAGTCCACCATCTCGAGTCGGAACAGCGCTAATCCGACATTGTGTGCACCCGCACACCATTTCCCGAGCGGGCGGCCATGTGATACGCCATCATGTGCAGCTGCCATGATATTGGATTGCGCAGGTGGGAGGACCAGTGCATTTTCCGTGGCGGATCGGTCAAGCGCCACGGCCGGGGACAAGGGAACAGTCGATCCGACTGCATCAGCACGCTCAACCACCACCGGCACAATCCGCTTGCGCACCACGCCCGTGTGGTAGGTGCGGATCGTGAGCTCCTGGCCAACGTAGCAGCCCTTGCGGAAGTCGACTATGTTTTTTTTTCTTTTCGGTTAAAAGATACTGGCACAAAACGCATAAAAGATATACACGTACTCGCATTCATGTAGTCCAGGTTGGATTCGAGTGGGAGCGAAACATTGGTGGCATAGTCGGTTCCCTCGGGGATGCCATGGACCAGGCGATGCAGTGTGTGCTCCATCTCGGGCACCTCGTTGATCTCCGCCAGTGCCGATGCTGTAGTTCAGTCCTCAAGAGTGTGAGACTGGATCCAATGATAAAAAATTTAATGCGTACGACGAGAGCCCTTTGGCACCACCGCCCGAACCCCCAGTCCGGCCCATCGCGGGTCATAGCACCCGATATCCGCGACGGGCTGCTGGTCGCGCACCACGAGCGCAGTCGCCGGCACGCCCCCCGCCACCGCGTCACGGGTCCACAGCTGGCAAACGCGAGGTCCCCATGCCGCCCACACGTCCCATTTCTCGGAAACGTCCTCAATCTCGACTTTTGTGCGCAGCCGGTACCGGCGCAAGTGGGCCGTGACGGCGGCGGTATGGTCCGCGTGCACGTCGACGAGGAACGCCGGGTGCGGGAAGTCGCGGCCAACGTTCTGCGGGTACACGAACGCGTCGTAGAGCACGCGGCCGTGCGGCGACAGGAAAGCAGTGTACAGGCCGTCGCCGCCGCGGGCTATCTTGGGCATGTGGTTGGTCACCAGGCCCTGGAGAAAGGGGACGGCCGCGTCACCGCGTAACGCGAGGAGACGGCGCGAACTGAGGCGCGCGCACGCGTCCTTTGATGCCGCAACAGACGAAAAGAGTCGCCGAATCGTCGTATAATTTTGCATGATTTTACTATTCAATTTCGCTGAGGCCAACCTCGCCTAGAAAGAAATCTTCGCACAACTGAGCCGCCCGTTCGCCGCCGCTTTCGCTCTCTCGAGCGGCCACCAGCTGGTCAAGGTACCCTGCCTCTTTAAAGTGCAGCGCATACGGATTCACGCAGTCCGCTGCAATGTCGGCCCCGACCTTGAAGATATTCTCGAGTCCTGACGTGGCCACGTCCGTCATTCGATCGTGCCCATCCAAAAATGAAGCGATCCCTTTCAGAATGCCATGCGAGACAAAGTACTCGATCCACTCCGGGTGCTCCTGTCCGCGTTCGGTCGCGTTCGTCATGGCCCAGCACGCCTCCCGTTGGATCGAGTTGCTGCCCTCGCGCCACATGAGGTCAATCAGCCGCGGAACCATCCCAGTGTCAATCACCATCTGCACCTGGTCCGCGGTCCCCGCGGTGATGTTGGAAATGGTCCAGCACGCCTCCTTGCGAATCGATTCCTTGCGCGAGTCGAGCATCGGGCACAGCCCGTCCAGGACGCCGGCCTTGAGCATCGCTTGCGTCTGCATGTCGTCGCCCGTGACAATGTTGCCCGCGACGCGCAGCACGGGCGTCTGCACGGCGACCGACTCGTGCGCGAGCAGCTCTACCAGCCTGGCACACACGCCTGTGTCAATCACCCGCTGGATCCTGTCGTTGGTGCCGTCCGACAGGTACGAGAGCGTCCATGCAGTGTCGGTCAAGACCTCCTCGTCGTCCGTGTACGTAAACAGCAACTTGGCCAGCGTCGGCAGCGCCACCGAGACGGCCTCCCAGTCCGGTCGTGGGGTCTTGCTTCGGCACATGATAGACAGGCAAAAAATTGCATGTCGGGCGACGGTCAGCGAGATGCTCGCGTCGTTGAGTAACAAGAGCAGCGGCGGAACGGCGCCCGCCTCGATCACCTTGTCACGCATGCGAGGTGAGTCTCCCGCAATGTTGCTGAGCGCTTTCAAAGCCGATTCCAGTACATTCTGGTCCTTGGCCTGCAACAGCGACACCAGCGCTGGGACCGCGTTGGCTTGCACCACCAGGGCCATTTGGTCCGTGGTGCTGCTGGCGGTCATGATGGACAGCGTCTCTGCGGCCGCTGCTTGCAGCAGTACGGGCATATCGTTCGCGAGGCACGCTGTGAGCAGGGGGAGTGCGCCGAAAACAATCAGCTCGGCGACATTAACGTCACTGTCAGTGGCTGGCGAATCGGTGAGTGTGAGTATTCCTGCCCATGACAAGGACGTCCAAAAAAAAAAAAAAAAAAAGAAAAGAGAACGTACAGAGGTTGAGTCGTTTGCCGAGTGCTTGCGCGGCCTGGGTTCGTCGCTCCACAGCTTCGCTGGACGCAAGCAGCTCGACCAATTCTGGAGGTGGCTACAAACATTGATATTGTGAGATTATTGGATTGGTCGTTCATCGAGGGGCCAGGAAATCGTACCATGAGCAAAAACGGGTCGGCGGGGACCGGAGGGGCCTCTGTTGCATCGCTCACACTGAGCTGGTTCATGAGCTCGTCCAGTTGCTCTGGGGGCGTATCGACGTCCTTGGGGGACACCTCAGCGGTGACAGGGGCTGGCGGGACCGCATCTTCAGTCGTGACGGCCAGCGCAGGCGTATAATCGTGGTCTGGAGTTGACATAGTTGCGTCTTCGAAAGAGTTGTTTCCATTTTCACTCCAAAATCCACGGACATGGCAGCGATCAAGATTGACACTGCCATCGCCGCCGAGGTCAACATGATTGTGCGCTTGTCGGACGCCAAGCTGAGTCTGGCCCTCGGCATTTCCCGCCACGACATGTGCGCGTGCGCTTTTCTGGCCATACTAAAATCAACAAACCTGCATCCCGATCTGCGAATGCGCCTCCAGACATTCGTTGAGGACCAGCAGCAGCGGCTCGAGGGCTCGCACGCCCTCTCGTATGACGCTGAGGATGATGAGGACGGCAATGTTATCCTTGCGCCGACACCCGTGGATCCATTCATGGTAGATCCATCATTTTTTCCAATGTGGGCTGGCTCGCTCACCCACAAAAAAAATAGACCTCGACGGAGCCAACTGCACTCGGCGACCTCGCAATTTAGAACATGCGTCACGGAATCGCCAATGGCACGTTCACAGAGGTGACGGTCGGGTACAAGGAGATCACCGTCCAGGGCATCTTGATCCTCAATGCTGCCATGAGCCAGCCGGGCCAAAAGGTTCGTACGCTCAGCCTGTGCACTGCCAAGATCGACGACACGAGCGCAGCTGCACTCGCAGCCCACCTGCCACACACCTTGAAGACGCTCTGGCTCGGCAACAACAGTATCAGCGACCCTGGCGCCGCCGTACTTGCGGCCAACCTACCGCCCTCGCTGACGGACCTCTACCTCTACTCGAACCAGATCACGGATATTGGCGCAGCAGCCCTTGCTGCCTCATTGCCCGCATCACCCATTCTGCTGAACCTCAACAGCAATCGCATTGGCGACGCTGGCGCAGCCGCGCTGGCTGCCACCTTGCCGCGGCTTTCGCTGACCACGCTCTCGCTCGAGGACACCCGGATCAGCGACACTGGCGCAACAGCCCTTGCCGCCAACCTACCCCGCTCATTTGAAAAGCTGTACCTCCACGTCAATCAAATTGGCGACGCTGGCGCGCTGGCACTCGCTACCAATTACCTCTCTCGTTGACGATCCTGTTTCTCAACGACAGCTGGATCGGGGACACTGGCGGTGCTGCAATCGCCGAGCACCTGCCTCAATCGGTGACCGAGTTTTGGCTCCGAAACAACCGGAACAGCGGCGGTCTTAAGCACCAGGTCAAAGTCTCATGGCCGCATTCGATTGGCCTTTCCCTTTGGTATTTTTATTATTTTGGAAATCTAATCAAACAAAATGAAATCCGCTCTCGATGTCGTCCACGTCTCAACGTTTCTGGAATTGTCGGTCATCCTGGCTCTTCGTGCTGCTTCGCGTTGCCTGGTCAACCTGACCCCCGTTATGCTCGAGCACGACCCGGCTACCCGCGCGCTCATGGCCATTGTCAAGAGTTGCAAGGCCAAGAGCGCCGATGTCATATTCCGCGCTCCCAAGAACCTGGTCAAATCGCGCATTCTTGTCCGCCAAGTGGTGCACCGCCTCGTGTGCTGCCCGCACCGCAACCGACGCTACTCGCTCCGACTAAAGTCTCTTCCTGACATTATTTGGAACCTCGTCCACCACCGCCGGTAGGGACCCAAAGCCAATGGCTTTATCAGCTTGTTGCACGGCTTTTTTCAAGTGTCGCCACCCACGGCATTGCACCTGCAACACCTGGTTGGCTTGACCGGCCCAGATTGGGCCATGGGTGTTATCGCAGACAGCGGCAGCACCAAGGGATATGCGCTGGAAATGTACTCTGCCATGCTGAACTTTGGCACATTGGAGGTGAAGCGCCTTGATGCCACGATGCCAGACGTTGCGCACGCTTTCATGGACCTCGCAAACCCACTCGCAAATTCGGCTGACATGGAATGGACCCGGAATGCTGCAGACTCTGCGCTTATGCCCGATGGATTCATTGAGGGCGATCTGTACCCTCTCGCAGATACGCATCTTCCGGAAGAAATCGAGAACGCCCCACCTGGTGGTCTCACCTGGATCTTGTCCCACCTCCGTAGCAGCGACCTTGGCATTGTCAGCTTTGCCTCCGTGCTCCTACATCGCATCATTCGCGATGAGTATGTCCCTCTGGACAACGTTTTTGACCACCCTGGCATTGCTTCTGGACTGGTTCAAGCGCTGTCACTCGTCGCCACGTCGGACGAGACCAATACTCAGCCAGCATGGCAAGTTGCGGAACAGTTCGTTGGATTCGGCCCTGATTACTTGCATTCCATTACCGGTTCTGATTTCCTGCGCAACGTTGCCACTGGGCGCAGCGAGTCATTGCTCGATTACGATGTGGCCGGCGCTGCAGTCGCTTTTGGCGCTCTCCATGGTCTGGCCAGCACCGCAAGCGTTCTTCCTGGGATTGCCCATGATATTGCAAACGCGGCGGTTGCTCTGTGTTGGGAGCATCCAAGTTATAGTTCCTTTCTCGCGATTATGATTGGTCACCCTTTGGCAACCCCAAACCCGACTGTGAGCGACTTGCTGTTGGAGCATGTGGACATCCCTGGCGTTTATGCTGCTGCCATCGTTAATCCTCTCAATGAGCATCGAGGTCGCGCCACTGCATTCTTGGGTCTGCTCAATATTCCCAACAAACTTGCGGACCAGAATGTCACTTCCGACCTGACCATTCAGTATGGACGTGCGCTTGCCGTTTTGGGTGGTTGGGATCGGACTTGGAACGTTATTTCCCGCGCTGACGCTTGGCAATTGCCAGATCTCGCCACTGCCGTTGTACGCTAGTGCTTTGGGCCAGAATTTATTGTGATCATGGCAGCGATTCCGACTCGAGAGTGGTGCGCCCGACTTGTTGAATTATGTGCCCAGGAGCGCTCCCTTCTCGATGGTATCGTGTTCCTTGTCCAGTCGAGTCTTGAGGCATGGTGTGGCGACGCTGCTGGTGTGACAGCAAAGCTCGCGGCGCTGCAATCTCTGCCCAACGAGCTGCTGTTGGTCAAGTCGAACCTGCACCTCATGATGGCCGTGATTGGCGTCCTTAGCCCGCACTCGTCGGGAACTGACCCAAGCACGCCGCTGTTGGTGTATCGGCAGCGGATCGTGGACGCGGTCGCGAGCACCTGTCCCCGGTATGGCGCGGGTCCATCGACGCATGACGAGTCGCCATGCGCACGGTGCGAGGAGCAGTTGTCAAGTCTGTGGGATTGAATTCAATGCATTCTCTTTTTTTTAATACTGAATATCGTGTACCAGCTCGGGCCATTTCCAGGCCACTGTTTCGCTCGTCAGCAGCGACTTAATTTGCATGATGCGCTGCTCCTCTGCGGCGACTTGCAGTATCAGCGGCGCAATACTGGTTCGGCCAGCAACTACTGCGGCATCCACCATCCTTGGCCACACCGAGTCATGTGGGAACGGCCCTCCCTTGCGGTGCCGTCATCGCCAGGAATGCATGACAAAAGCCGCCAAAGTGAGAGTACCAGCGCCCCCAAGAACGGGACCAAATCGTAGATACAAAAAAAAAAATGTATATTTCGCAAGAAAAGGTTACATTTCGTCCACCCACGGACGCTCCAACGGCACAAGCACTGCCGGATCCTCCTCGGACTGCATCAAGAGGGCGATCTCGTGAGCGTCCATCACATCGTCCACCCAGATACACACTTCGTCTTGCTCGTCTGCTTCCGTCAATGCATCCAATGTTTCGATAAAAGGGAAAACAGGGACTTGGCCTGCTGCAAGGTGCAGCTGGAGCCACCACTCGTATGAAATGAGATCGGTGCTGTCCAAAACACGAGCCCACTGTTCTGGGGTCAGCGGCAGCAGCGAGTCGACAGTGGTACCAGTCCGGTAGCAATGCCAGGTTGCGGCAGTCATGTTTGTGAATGTCTGAGTGGGCATGTCCTGGTCTGGGACAAACTCGGCCATAAAGTCAAGCGTGTAGAGCATTGGCCGAATGGTGGCGGACACTTTGGCTGCTGTGGCGCCAACCAAATTTCGATGCTCACGCAGCCAGTCTTGAAGGGCGAGGTCATTTTTGTCGACGGCACGGTTGCACGCTCGCTGCCAGCCATCACGCGATGTGGAGGGGAATCGAGCATGACACCAGTCCAATACACCCACAGTAGTGCCCGTTATGGAAGCGTTCACGAAATACTGTGAGCAGTTGAGGTCTTGCGGTGGCAATTGATCGCGGTGGGCTTCCCACCAAACCAGGACAGGGAGCTGCGATGATCGAGCAGCATTGATAACAAGCTTCGATCCCCAGTGATCATGATTCATGATGGTCCAGTGCAAGAAACAGTCTAAAAGGTCAACTTTGCCCATGCGCACGCATCTGCCAACAAGAGCTGGTGTGAGAAGTTTCTGGCCAAGCATGCCGCATTTTTCGATCCACCATTGCAGCAGAGGCAATTGAACTCGAGAATTCCAGGAATACGGTTGAGGTGGCACCAGATTATGCCAGTCGGGAGCAATCTCAAATACATCATCCAGGGTTCTGTCCCAATGCGTGCCCGACGAGTGCGAATGCCGCCAGAGCCAGTCTGCGGTATTGCGCGAGAAGTGCCATCCAGACCGTGAGACCACGTTGACTGAGCAGAATACATGCGCCGACGTCCGATGCTCCAGGAAGCGCGCCCACCACCACTCGAGAATATCCGTGCTATCATTGCAGAGCGCCTTTTCAACAATCGTGGCAAATTTCTTTGGATCAGGAAGGTCAGAGCTGTTGGCCAAATGAATCCACCACCAGTTGAGGGCGGCAGTCGACGTTGAGTCGAGAAGTTGGGGGTAGTATGTGTTTCTTTTAAGCGAGGCGAACGCTGATTGCTCGTCTGGCACGGAGGCGATCCAATGCTCGAGGAGAGTCAAGTCTCCTGCAGTGGCAGCCATGAGAGCAAGGTTGGGTGTCACAGCAACCAGGTAGCCATGCTCAAGGGCCCAAAATATCGCCCTTGTGTTCCCTTTCCGAGCAGCCGAACTCCAGTGGAACCGGTCCCAGGCAATGCAGAGATTGGCGGCCCTGGTTGCATCGACAAACCAATCGAGGATTTCCAAGTAGCCCTTCGTGAAGGCGCAATATTGAAGGCCCAAGAAGCCCGTGTCGATCCATGTGGTCCGGCCGAGTGTCAATGGCCCGGCCAATTCCCACAGTCTGATGAGGGTCGGGAGGTCTGCCATGTTGGCTGCCGCGTTGATGGTGTAATCGAGGTTGCCAAATAGGACGTGGCGAGGGTAGAGCGGCAGCAGGTGCCCATGGCCGTGCTCGACAGCAAATGCGGGGCGAAATTCGCTGAAACCGCGCGAGAGGGCCGCGACGAGCACAGTGGGGTTGTAGCTTTGGGGTAGCACGTTGAGAATCGCCAGCGCGGCCTCGGGCGAGCGTGCTGCCCCGGCCGCCCGTTCAAGAATCAGATGGGCGACATGGTCGATCATTCTATGATTTTTTTGATAAAACTGAAAGAAAAGCGGCTGGCCGTCCCGGATCGGCAGCCGCGTTCGACACAGCACGGTGCAGCGCATGCAGCCGCCCGCTTCCCGTTCCCGTTGGGCATGATCGGCGCTGATCCACAGTTTTTTCCTTGGAAATTATGATGGAAAATACGACACTGATTCTTGACCGGATCCTGGCACTTTGCCTCGCACGAGGTAAACGAAAACTACTCCTGCTGAGCGTAAATGACACGGGTCTGGACCAACTCAATGGCCAGCTGCCGCCCGGCCTCAGCCTTGGTGAGCGCCACAACCGAATCCTGACCGCCGCCAATGAGCACTGGCACCGGGTACCGCGAGAGGCTGGGCGAGGGCACCAGGAATCCAATGATCGGCCGCGACACGGTGCACGGGCTCTTTGGGCCAGTCTCTTCCTGGACCGTGCGGCGCAGAACCGTCACTTCCACTTTGCCGCCAGAGCGAATCTCGATTTATAGGTGGCCATAATTTTAATAATCAGTGTGCAAATCAAGAGTTTGGAGGGAGAAGTTTGCTTGTTGGATGCTCATGCATAATCACCGCCGCAGCCAATACCCAGTGCGAAGAGCAACCTGGGGCAACCAGGGCTCATGTCAGCGCTGTGGGGCAACCAAGGATCGCGGATAAAAGTAAGAATCGGGAAAATCGCTCATCTCTTCAACATCTTTGTACAAACAAACAAAAAAATTATGAACCTTCTTGATCTGCCCGACGACGTGCTTGAGGATATTGCGCGGTTCCTGGACCTGCATGCGATTGCCGCATTTCGAGCCGCGTCCCACGCCACTGCCACATCTCGCCTGGTCTTAGCCAACCGCACACTTGCCGCCTACTTTGCACTGTGCCGAAATGACGCTGACCAGTTCTACGTTATTATGCCGCGGTACCTGGGCAAGCACCGGGCGCGGCACACTCGATTCACGCGTCCCAAGGCCCAAGCTCTTTTTGCGGCCGTAGCAACCTGCTTGGTTCGCGGTAATATCGGTCCCGGCCGTCCATGGGCCCTCTTGAACGCATGGGCGCACGGCAGGAATCTCATGACCCCGCCCATCATGACCGAGCTGGCCCAATGGGCCCTAAGCCGAGGCGCATCACACGCACTCCTGGCGCTCCTCAAGTACCGGCACCTGGACCCGATTGGCCTTGCTGCCGGCGGGTCCGGCCGGTCCGGCCGGTCCGACAACAGCCATTGGTTGCGAGCGTACTTTGCCCACCCGCGCATGTCCACCGACCCTCAGCGCATTGAACTTGCCCTGCAGCTTACGGTCCCGCTGGTTCGGGGCGCACACTTTAGTTGGTCATTTGCGGCTTCTGTCTCGCGCCGCGAGCTGGTCCTGGCACTTGCCCATATCGCGGCGCTGGATGCCACTGACGCTTCGAGTTGGACTGCGTTTAGTATTTTCGACGAGGGTGCACGGTCCCACCGGCCGACTTTTTGCATGTTCGAGGCGATGATGGACGCGTATTACTTGTCCCGCCACGACCCCTCCATTTTGACATCGTCTTCGTCGTCGTCGTCGACAGAATCACTGGAACTGGTCCGTGCCCGACTCGTTGCGCATGCGGGCGGCGATAATCAACTTGCCCAGCGGCTCGCCGAGTGGATGGTTCATTTCCCGACTGAGGACATGCACCGCATACTCCTGGAGGCTTTGAGCTACAATAATCGTAAATATGGCTCACTATCTCCCTTCCTGTGTCCCGATTTTGTGGACTGGGCGGCAAGGTACTTGCCACGCGAAAACGCCCAGCTGTCGTCGCTCGTGCACCATGCGGTCGCTCGCGGTGTCTGCAAGCAGCTACACATTGTCAATTGCACCCGACTTGTCATCGCCTACCTCCGCGGATTCCCTCTGGACTTGACGCACACGATCGAAAACGACTGCACGGAAGGAGGATGCCATACCTGTGGTACTGCTGGAGGTGCACCAAGGAATGACGAGCAACTGCAGTGCATCATGCGGGCCTTACCTGCGAGCGACCTCGAGATTGCGCTTGCCCGCCGCACCTCCAACGTCAAAATGCATGCGGTACTTGCAACGGATCCGAACGCGATACAAGGTCACTGGTATCGCATGCTCTCCAACAAGCCTCTGGACGTGGGTGCGCTGTTTCGTGCCTGGGGCGACCTTGACCGATCCGAAACGCAGCTGCTGCGAGATGCAGGCGTTCCGCCACTATCAGAACCAATGTGCGGACTTGGTGGCGCCGGAATCCACCTGTCCACGCTCATGGCCGCATTCTTATTCCGAACATTCGATGCATTAAAATGGCGCGCCGGTTTCGTTGATGCTCTGGCTGCTGCGCGGGAGACGTGGCCAGAGGTGGTTGCTTCATGGCGCGCTGATGCAATGACCGCAATGCATGTGGGGGTGATGGTTTTGGCGTTACGCCGCCCAGCGGTCGAGTGCGTTTCTGACATGTTGAGTGCACTTGCTGAGGCGGGGATCCAAGTCGAAGTAATGCCGGAGGATATTTTGTCATTGTCAAAGAGCTGAATACAATTTAATGTTCAAAAAAAGGCAAGTGCATATTTTTTTTACTAAAAAACAAAATCACCAAAGACAAGACATCTTCTCGATGCACAACACGCACCCCATATCCTTGTGCTTGGCGGCGCTCTTCAGGTTCCGCGGGCACACCTTCTCGACCCCCACCACAATCCTTTCCAGCAAGCGCTGCAGCTCTCACCTCCCAGTCCACGGCCGCCAGCAAACACCGGTCGATTGTATCGATCGCACTCATGGCCAGCCGCATGTTCGCCCGGACAAACGCCAATCGGTCAGGAGAAGTGTGCAGGGCCTCGATCTTGGCCGGAATATCAGTAAGGTCACTGACCCATTGCTTCAGGTTGCGCTCGATCGGAGACAAGTCGTTGGCGGTCAAGGGCGAGTGGCGGGTTCGTATCCCGACGATTTCGATGCACCATCGCCGGGTCGGAGGTCCGCCCATGATTTTGGTGAACCCCACGCAGCGGAACGAAACCCGCACCAGCAAGGAAAAGAAAATATGCCCCACCTCGGACACAGGCGCGCGGTCAGTAATGGTTCGGATCAGGTCCCAGCCGCCAGCGTCGGCAATCACTTGCGCACAGCGGATACCCAGGTCGCCATGCTGCGGTGTCGGGGAGTCCATGTCCAAATTTTTGATGAGCCTCAACAGGTACCGAAGCGTCAGTGCGCAGTCTTCTGCATGTTGGTCGTCGTCCGACAGAGCAAGAGAGCGAGCATAGATCATAGGCAGGTCAACGCGTTCAAATAACGGACCAGTAATGGCCATTGTGTGGTACTGGCAGAAATGACAAACCATGTAAAAAACTGGCCAGGAGCACGTTCAGACAGATTGCAAAGAGTGACGGCCGCGTCAACGATATTGGAAGCATATTGGTCGACGGCACGAGCGTTGTACGCGCGTTCAAAGAAGGATACCAGCGCGGTCGCGGCGCCGTCCACGTCGTAGTTGTCGGATGGTCGGGAGCAGCACGTGGCAATGTTTGTGAGGAAACCCGAGCCAGCAATGTCGCACAGGAACAGGGGTTTGGCTTCCATAGCCCACTCGATAAGGAACCACAAGTGGCTGATGTTCATCGCCTCAGATGCAGAAGCGCGCGATAACAATTGAGCGAGGCCAGAGAGGGATCCAGGAGTGGCAACAAAGTCATTGAGTGGGACATGGTTGTCAAGTAGACGGAGCATGAGCTGAGTGCCAAAGTCAAATAAACGCAAGTCGTCGTGACGCATGACGGCCATGACCCAGGGAATGCCACCAAGGGGGGACAATAGACGCTCGTACGGGTCCTCGATTTATATATATATATATATAAATGGTAATCCATGAGTAAAAAGAGCATATGAAAACCCAAAATGAGAGCATCTTGGTACCGACCAGCTTCTTGTATCATATCGTAAACCACACCGTCGTTCCCAATCACCGTGCCCACAAACTTTTGAAACGGCTGGGCGAAATAGGTCGCATTCAGGGTCCAATCGTATGGACCCTCGCCCCTGGTGCGGGGCACGACAAGGAAAGAAGCGGAGAGCAATGTCCCCAACAATGGCATCGAGGCGCTTGTCCTCCAGCGTGCCGAAATTCAACATGGCGGAGTACATTTCCAGCACATAGCCGTTGGCGCTGCCGTTGTCGGCAACGACTCCCATGATCCATCCAGGGCCGGCCAGTCCTGACACGGATCAGTATTTAAAAAAATGTTTCAAGAAAAACACGACAAAAAACATACTGGCTAAATTCAAGCCACGCCTAACTAACCGCCCGACGAGGCCGGGGGGCTTCCCCACCAAAAGGCAGCGAGTAATGCCGACCTACTCCGAGAGTGGTGAAAGAGAAGCTCGAAAAGAGGCGTCGTTGGCAGCAAAGGCATTAAAAAAAAACGTTGCGATCAATCCATGTCGACGCCATTCCTCGCCGGCATTGAGGACGGCGACCTGGTTCTGTCGCACGGGCACACCGAGCACCGCTGCACCTCGCTCGTTTTTACTCTACGCCTCGCTGGAGTATGTCGTCCTTTTTTCAGTAATCCCCACCTTCCATTCCTCACTGCACAAATAAGGAAGGTGCAACGCGGACACCGAGTCGCCGTGCTCTTGCCTCTGTCGGCCGAACTCGTACTGGTATTAGTCGCGCTCGTGCGCATTGGCGCCGTCTACTGCCCGTCCTCAACCAGCGATGGCGGCGGTGATCCTTGGATTCTCCATCTCCCGACGACGGACGTTGGTCCCGCGCGACCACTTGCATCGATCCGCGTTCTCGGCCCCAACCATGGCGCGATGGTATTGTCGTGCTCCTCGGCCTTGAATATGGTACCTGCCGCATTGCCTCTGGCCTACATTGTTCGCACCTCAGGCACCACGCGCCCCTCACTGGCCATGCGCGCGACGATCGAGGTCCCCTGCACCACGCTCGACGCGCACCTCGACGAATTCGAGCACGCGTGGCCCACCCGCAACACGACCATTGCCCTGTCCACACCGCCAACGTTTGATCCGCACTTGATTGAAATCCTGCACGCGCTGCGGCACGGGCTCCCAATGCTGGTTGTGCGGCGGCTCTCTTCTGTCCTCGCTATTGACAAAGATAGCAAGCGCTTACTCTTGTCGACCACGCCGTCGCGGCTATTTCTTGAGCTCAAGGACGCAGACGTGGCCCGCATTTTGCGCGGATCGACGTGCGTAACTGAACTGTACCTGGGCGGCGAGCGGTTCCCGTACGCGCGGCTCACGGTACTTGTTCCGCTGAACGAGTGGAGCATCCGCGTCGGGAACCTGTACGGCACCACCGAAATGTCCGTGTGGTCCGGGCTCCATGTCCTGGACTCGAACCTCGAGGCGCTTTACACGGCGCACGGCGTGCCCGTCACCCCGCCGCTTTCGGGTTCGAGCATTGATCTGGCTGCGGACGGCAGCGGGTGCGTGGTGCTGAGCAGTGAGCGCCGCAAATGCATTGTGAATGGCGAACCGCGCACGGCCGATATAACGGGCGATGTGGGTGTTGTGGTCGGCGACGGCCATGTTGTGGTGCTCGGCCGATCCGACCGGCTGGTCAAGCGGCGCGGCGGCGCGCGAGTGTCACTGGGCGACCTCGAGCAGTCGGCCTGCAAAGTTCTGAACGTAGCTGCTGCCTGTGCCCTGGTGCTGAACTTGACGTCCGACGGCGACGATACGCTCGTCATTCTCGTGTCCACTGACCGTCCTCTGCCGCCGCACCAGGAACTCTATGCAGTGGCGGACATGGTGCTCGTGTACCCAGACGCATTCCCCATGACTGCGAACGGCAAGCGCGACCTCCGAGCGCTGGCTACCTGGGCACGTACCCAACTGGCGACCAATCAATCCGATCCAGCTGCGGCGCTCACTCGCGCCCTGAATTCAGTTCTGGGCACAGATACTTGGGCACACGCCGACTATTTCACGGCCTTGGGTGGCGACAGCGTCCGTGCGGTGGCTATTATCCAGCAAACAGCGTTTACCATTGACATTGGAGGTGACTTGGAGGCAATGAAAACCATGCTCTTTGGTCTCCTGATGCATGAGCCTCTGAGCTGTGTATTCTCGATGGTGACCCGACAACCCAACAACCCGCCATCCTCCCCGCCGCGCAAACGAAGACGGCTGCTCCTGGATCAGGATGACAGCGACCGCCTTGTGATCCTGGACCACGTGGATTTGGGCAAGTGCGTGGACGCCACCCCGACGCTCGTCGGACCCGGGATCGTGATGGTTGGGTCTCACGCGGACCAGTGGTGCGCGTACGACGCTTGTGCGCTCCGTGTGGTGGGCCGCGGCCACCTTCCTTCGCCGCCGCCTCCGCTCGGCGCTGAGGATCAGTGGCACCGCTTGGTTCACCGAATCGAGGGCCGGGTGCGCGTGCACCCGCATGACCCGTCGCTTGCTCTCGTGCCAACTCTCTCAGGGACCTTATTTTGCGTGAAGTGGAATACGCAGATGTCAGACTCGACAAGTAGCCGGGAGTGGCAGCACGACCTGGGCGGCGGCGAGCCTATCAAATGTCCGCCGGCTGTCGATGACCAAGACCACGTGTGGATTGGAACGCACGCAGGCACGGTGTGGCGCGGCGCTCCAGCGCTGGGTGGCCGGTTGGACTGGCGACAGCGGTGGACACTGCAACGTGGTGCGGTGTCGGCGCCATTGCTCATGCTGGGTCACGGCCGAGCCATAGCGGCAACTACCACTGGAACATTGGCGCTGCTAGATGCGACTCGGGCCGACGACGATAAGCCCGTGTGGTGCGTGAATGTGGAATCGCCCGTGTTTGCAGCGCCATTATGGGTGCCACACAGTGAAACTGTTCTTGTGCTGACGGTTCGACAGGCGCTCGTAATCTCGGTTGAAACAGGAGTTGTCGTCCGCGATCGCGCGCTCTTGCATCCGGTTTTTTCGCACCCACAGGTCATTCCCGGAACTGATGGGCAGCTGGCCGTATTTGGATCACACGCGGCCCGAGTTCATGTGATGGACACGCAGACGCTGGACGTGGTCTGGGAACTGGCGGTGCCGAGCGCCGTGTTTGCAGCCGTGTGGGTCTCGGCCGGAAAAGAGGGGACCGCTTTGATCGCGTTCTCGTGCACAGACGGCACCATTGGTCGGTTGAGTTTGGTACTGACAAGGCTAGCAGGACCGCAGTGGACAGTGTTGACGCATTCATACTGGTCCGTCAAGTTACCGGCTGAAGTGTTTAGCGGCCCGGTGGCCATTACAACAGAGAATCAGGGTGAGCGACTGTTGGTCGGATGCCGCGACAATCGCCTGTATGCCCTTGGATCAAAAGGAAAATAAATAACGTTCGTATATTCACTCACCTTGTCCGCGGATAAGTGGTGGAGGAAAAGGGGCTTGCCATGCTCCTGCCACCTGATGTAGTAGCGCTCAAGTTGCTGTTGGTTGCCGACATGGCCCAGAGCGACCCTGATTGCGATGGTGGGAGCGAGCGGCGGACCAGGAACGGCGATGCCTCCCATGCGCGCTTGTAGGCGTGGTACCGGTCCACTGGGTCCAGGACACGTCGTTTTGGAGGCGGGTGGTAGGCTGGTTGGAACGGGCGTGCCGTTGCTGTATATTTCCGATGGTGAGCTTTCAACAAGACGATACGGAAATAGACAAAAGTACCGGGACGTGATCTGGAGGTGGCCGACCGCCCAGAGACGCCAGGGTCAGATGATCGCTCCCACCATGCAGGTGCACCCTTACCATTGTTGGGGTGGTGCGGATACGAGTGGTCATGTTGCTCCTCCTCGTCGTGATCCTCGCGATACTGGTAATGGTCACCATCCGCCGACGGCGACGATAATGGCTCCTCGGCCAGCATCCCACTCTGCTCGAGCGCACGCATCAGCTCGTCGACAGCGTCCGACGAAATCTCGGTTGGCGCATAGCCCAGGTCCGCCAGCACCGCTTCGAAATCGGCCCTGCGCAGCGGTGGGTGTGATGGGTCCTGGTACATATCCTCATGAGCCACTGGGTTGTTGTCGTCGTGTAAAATGCTCGGATCGTGCCAGCCGCCGCCGTCATGGGGGTCGTCATGAGGGTCGAGATCGTGGTTCGAGAGCGTGACGCGGGCTGATTTGCGGTGCCGGTGGCCGGGCACCCTGGCTGGCCAGTGATCTGCTATGGGAAGCGATGCGTCGTCACTTGGAAGTGCTGGGAGCGGCTCTGACCATCCCGTTGTTCCCACTGCAGCAGTAGCAGCAGCAGCAGCAGTCGGGACATGTCCATCTTCAGTGCCGTCGTCATCAATATGTGAGGTAACTTGGGACGCGTCGGCGGCAAGATCGTGCACCAGCGCATCCAGCATGTCGCTTGGCACATCAGCGTAGCCCATGGCAGCCAGGTGCGCCGCAACCGCGTCGGCAGTGGGGCGCGGGTACAGCGGCGGCAGCAGGGCCGACAGCGAGTCATCGCTTAGATCATCGTCATTGCCTGCGTGTGTTGCCGAGGACGAGGACGAGGACGAAAGCAAAGACTGACCATTCGAGTCTGAATGCGCCATCACCGGTGCTGGCGGCGGCGGGACGACCGAGTCCACAGTTCGACTAGACCGCCGCCACGGAAACAAGATCGACGACGAATCTGTCGTGGAATCCGGGGCCGCCGCATCCCAAGATCCCGGTACATTGTTGCTCGATGCCACTTGTAAGTGCGACGACGAAAGGCCCAGCACCGTGATGGGGTCGGTCAATATGCGCGCAGAGTGCGACAGAGACGAGGCCGACAGGACCGACAAGGTCGATCGCATTGCGTTGGTGCCGCTATTGCTGCTCCTGGTACCAGGGACACTGGCGGTACCGAGCTGGCTGGACGGGTACGAATAGGAAGCGGACGTGAGCGGCGTTATGGTTGATGCCGACGTCATGCCGCCCAGGGACGGTGGAGACCGGCGGCGTTGGTTCGTTGCCATTACTTTGTCGCGAATCAATTGGGAAAGAGAAAAATCGCCACCAAAACCTCACACCCAGTTCCAGCAAAACAAAAAAAAAATTGAAAATGTTGATCCAACTGCCAGAATGGGCAGCGACCAAAATATAAACCGAAAATATCACCTACTTGCGACCAAAGCCAAACAGACCCAGCACCTTCTTCAGGCCCTTCTTCTTGGCCGGCTTGGGCTTCTGGAACGGCAGGTCGAACGGCGTCGAGTACTTTTGCGTCCACAGCACCGCCATGTCGTGGTACTCGGCCGTGAGCTCGGCCTTGGACGTGAACCGGCTAAAGTCCATGAGCTTGCCGAACCGCGACTGGCAGTACTTTTGGTACACCACCGGGTCGAGCAAGTGGCAGCGGTGCGCGAGCAAAATGTCCACCGCAGGGACAATGCCCTTGTACCGGTCGCCGCTGGCACCCGCCGCGGTACCCGACGTCTTGCGACGGCGCTCCTCCAGCAGGCCCATGAACTTGGTGTACCGGTCAATGATGGTCTGCGCCTCCTTGTCGCCGAACGGCTCGCCAATGTGGTCGAGGACCTCGCGCGTCAACTTGAACCACGTGGTGCGCGCCTGCAGCAGGTCGAGCGACAGCGGCGTCACCACGTTCTGGTAGTATGACAGGATCTTGCCCGTGACAATGTCGGCCTTCTTGGCCAGCTCCTTGGCTTTCCCGTCGTACTCTTTTTCCACCGCCGCGTGCACATAGTCGTGCAGGATCGCGGCCAGATCCAGCTCCTTCCAAGGGTTGACCACGTCGCGCTCGTTGAGGCGCGCCTCCAGCACCTCGGTGATGGTCTTGTCGTGTGTGAAAAACAGCAGCTTGTGCACCGTGTGCGCCAGCTTGTAGTCGATCTTGCCACGAGCAAAGTTGAACAGCGTGCCGCCCACGTGGCCCTGGCCCTTCTCGGCCTTGCGCAGGTCCTCGACGAGACGCCAGGCGGAAATGGTGGCCGGGGTCATGAACTTTTGGCACGACTCGCAGAACAGCATGCGCGATCCAGTACGCATCTCGGCGTACAGCGGCGCGGCCACCTTCTGGTCGTGGCGGCAGAACGGGCACACCATTTCCCACTCGGCGGCGACGGTGGCCGCGTCCAGCACAAACGGCTGTCCCGTGAACGTGGTCCAGGTATCGGCGTGCGACGTGGGCACAAACTCTTTCCAAGCGGCGCCCGACATGACCGCGCCGGCACCGTTGACCTGCAAGAACATGTCGAGCTTCTCGACTGGGAACCCAAACTTGAGCAGCTTCACGTCGCCAAAGATGCGCACCAGATCCTCCACGTAACGGTGGCTGTCCATGATGTGCACCAGCCACATGGTCATGACGTCGAGCGGCGGCAGCGGCAGCGCGTGGCCCTCGACCACCGTGTGCTCCATCAGCCGCATATACGACAAGTACCGCGCCTCGGCCCGCGCCCAGTACTGGTCGGCAGCCTTGTCGTCCGCGAACGCAAACTCGGGGCTCGCCAGCAGCGCCGCGCACAGCCGCTGGAACGCCACCAGCTGCTCGGGCCGCATCGAAAAGTCTGGGACAGGTTCAAACACCGACGAAACAGTGCCGAGCGACAGCGCGCGGGACCGGTCCTTGCGCACGTTCGGGTCGCGGGTGCCGACCGCCACGGTCGCAGCGGTAACGTCGGCAGCCGAGTCCACCGGCACGGGCGGGATCGGAATGTTCATGAACGACGAACGGCGGTCGTCCTCCATGGGCTGCAGCGGCAGCGGCTCCTCGACCTTGACAAACGTGACGCCGGCGTGGCCAAAGTGACCCAGCACCGTCTTGCGGTACGCGCCCGAGAACTGCAGGTGCGTCGCGTGGCCAATCTGCACCGACGCCGACGAGTCCACCATCGAGTACACCTCCGTGACCCCGTTGGCGAGCGTGATCTCGGTCGACAGCCGCACGTAATCGCGGTACTGCTTAGTAGCGTCCGCGGCGTTGATTTGGTTCGACTCGTTCAGGTACTTGTGCATGCGCGAGCGCCACACACCCACCTGGGCGACAAAGTTGAGCGAGAAGGCGGCGATCCCGCGGTTGGTCTTGCGGAGTGCCATCAAGTCGCTGGCAACCTCGCACACGCCGCACGGCAGCGTCACGTTGGGCTCGGACTTGATCGACACGATCGCGGCCTGGCTGGCGGGGCTGATGGTGCTGCACGCCGGGCATGACACCAGGTACGCGGTGGCGGCCTTGGCGTGGTGGTAGAGATAGGGCTCGCCCGTGTACGACTCCCACCGCGCCTCCGACTCGGCGTCAATCTCTTGCTGGAACTGCGCGGGCTCGTGCGACAGTACCGACAACTGCATGAGCGCATCGGCCGCCGTCTCGCCAAACAGGCCCACCAGGTCGGCGCGCTGCCGCTCGGGGAACTGCGCGTGCACATGCGCAATCAGCGCCACGTCCACCGGCGGGATCAGGTGCGTCTTGCCCGTCTCCGAAACCATCGTCAGCCACTTGAGGTACCGGCTCTCGGACCGCACAATCAGCGCCGGGTAGTGCGACGTCTCAATCTGCAGCAGCATGCGCAGCAGGCGCCAGTGGCGGTCAATCGACGCAGCCGTGACTTCACCGCCAAGAACCTTTTCGACGGTACCGGCCGCAGCCGCATCGCGAGCGGGCTTGATGACAAACGCGTCCACGTTCGACAACGCAAAGCCGTTGGCAAGCGCCGCCGGGTTGAGCGAAATGACCGGGTCCATATCGCGCTTGACTGGGGTGGTAGGGCGCGAGATCGGGCGCGGGGCAATAACAATGGCGCGCGGGGCCGGGATGGGCGACTGCACCGGCGACGGGAGCGGCGTGGCGGCCACCGACACCGGGCGGGGTGCGGCAGAGGCGGCGGCCTTGGGCTTGGTCGCGAGCGGTGCAAACAGGGTCGCAACGCCGCCCGTCTTGGCCAGCATGGTTGCGCGGTACGCGGCGCCGTTCTGGGTGTGTACCAGATGGCCAGCCGACACCTCGGGCGTCAGCGGCGCAATCGAGTACAGCTGGCGAGCGCCAGCTTGGTCTGATACCAGCAAGACATTGACGAGCCACTCGGCGTACGTGGGCACAATCTGGGCCGCGTTGGCGCGCTTGAGCTCGTCCACAGCCACCAGGAATGCCGGGACCTTTTGGAACATGCTCACGGCAAAATCGCTGCCGAGCAGGGGCTCGTGGCACACCAGGCACTGCTCAGTGTTGGAGCGCAGGGTGATGGTGCCCTGGCACTTGTTGCAGTGGTACGTGTTGGAAATGTCGAGCTCCCACGCGAGACCCGTGTCGTGCTCCCACTTGCTCACGTCCGCGTCGGACGCGACCGCGTTGAGGAACGAGGCGGCGAGGAATGCGTCGGGGAGGCTGGCCGAGTTGGGGCCGAGCGCTTTGGCCACCTGGTGCACCACCGCCACGTCTGGCGGCGGGAGGATGGCCTGCGGCAGCGTCACCCACTGCTGGAAGCGCTGGATCGCGTTCAGCGCAAAGATGAGGTTGGTGAACCGCTTCTCGTGTTCGTTGGCCAGCCAGTGGGACTTGAATGCCTCCACGTCGGCAACCGTGATGGGTGCCGTCTCCGTGGCGCCGTCAGCATGAGCGGCAGCGGCGGCGGTGGCAGGGGCAGCGGCCGACGACACGTCCACGAGTATGCGCGGAGTGGCAGCCGGCAGCAGCGCAGCGGCAACAATTTCCAAATCGCGCGAAAGGTCCTCGGTGACCTCAATGGAAGCGTCCTCGGTGGCGACAACCTCAACAGGGGCAAACGCCGCCTCGGACGACACCAGCAGGTCAGTGACGGTGCCAAACTGGACGAGGGCAAACGTTTTGTAGGCCTCGGGCTCAGAGAGGTGCACCAGGTGGGCCACAAGCAGTGCCGGTGTCGCGGGCGCAATCGAGTACAGATACTTGGATCCGTCCTCGGCGGTAACAGCCACGGCGTCCTTCATGGCGCGCGAGTAGCGAGCGGCGGCGGCCGTCGCGTCATTGTCGGCATTGACGCCGTCAAGCACGGCACGGAGCGACGCAAGGCGGCGGTTCAGGTCGGCGGTGAGCTCGACACCGTTCACGTCCTGGCCATCCTCGAGCGCCACGTGGTCACGCGAGTAGCGAGCCGAGAGCATCGAGTGCACCAGCGAAATGAGCTGGAACGCCGTGTCGCCCTGGTGGCTGCGGTACTCGGCCGTGTAGGTCTGCACGTCGGCAAGCGCAATGGGGCCCGTCTGCTTGGCGAGCAGCGGCTTGACGTACGCGATAAACTCGCGCACCTGGTCTGCCGACACGAGCGGCGCCGCCTCCACCTCGAGGGAGCGCTCAACAACTACGGCTTGACCAGCGGTAGCCAGAGCCACCACAAGGCGAGGAGCCTTTTCGGGGACAGGGGCCGCGGGCAGGGCAAAGAGCATGCCAACGACACCGTCAAAGTGGGTGGTGCAGTACTGGTGGTACGCGTCGCCACGAGCAATATGCTCAATGTGCGGCAGCATGTGCGCCTGCGAGAACTGGAAACTGTAGAGCTCCTTGGCCCCGTCCTCGCGGGTAAGGACCGTGGTGTTGTCCAGGACGCGCTCGTAGGCGACCGACGGTGTCGGCGTGTACTCTTGGACCGCCTCGGCCAGCACCGCAAGGAGCTGCGGCAGGGTGGCGACAAGCGAGCCCAACGTGATTGCCGAGCGAGTACCAGTGGGAGCAACGGCAGTGGTGTCTACATCGCTAATGTCCTCGAGAACCTCGCGGCGGAGCTCGGCAGCGATACCGGCGGCCTTGTCGGCGCCAACCAGCTCGGCAATGTCCTGCTCAAACGACTCGATGCGCAGCAGATGCGCCAGGGTCACGGCGCGGACGAGGGACGACTCGGACTTGGGCTCGGTACCGTTGCTTGAGGCAAGGGCACGGACGTGGGCCTCGTACGCGGCCACGGCGGCGGCGGGGTCGGCTGCAATCAGGTCGCTGGCCACAGCAGCTGCCTTGGCCGACTTGAAAAAGCCAGCCTCGAGCGGCGACGCGGTCAGCACGTTGAGTGCCACGGCAGGCGCCGAGGCAGCGGCAGCATCAGCACCAATGGAGACGGTGACGCGCGGGGCGGCAGGCAGTGCCGGGAGCGCCTTCTCGGCCGGAGCGCGGTACGTGTCAGCCACGGCAGCGTTGAAGCGGGCCTTGAAGTCGGCAGCGTACGCGGCCGGGTAGGCAGCGTGGAGGATGTGGCCCAGCTTGGCCGCATCCGACTCGGCGCCGACCGAGTAAAACTCGGCGCTGCTGCCAGAGCCGTTCTGGATCACCATACCCAGGTCCAGGAACCGGTCGTGCTCGCGGGCAAGGTCGGCAGCGGTCCAGGTCGAGTCCACGTCCGTCAGCTGGCGGTACACGTCAAGGGCAACGTCGTCCAGGTGCAGCGAGAGCGCGCGCTTCTCGAGCAGACGCGCGTAGCAGCCAGCACACTGGGCACGGCCAGTTGCGTACGCGACGCTGTCGGCCGTCTGAGCGAGTCCGCACTCGGAGCAGCTCGGTGTGGGCGGAGCAAGCAACGCCGGGGGCTGCAGGTCAAAGCCGAGACTGGTGGCGAGGCCCCAAGCGGACTTGTCGGCGGTACCGAGCGCAAGGCGACCGATGGGGTCGGCAATGGCGGCGACCGTCTCGTCCGAGATGCCAAGAGCCTGCATATCCATTTGGAATGCGGCCGGCGACGACATGTGGGCGAGAGTCAGCACCGCAATGTCGACCGGGGGCACAACCGAAGCGTCAGCACCCGCAGCCAGAGCGCGCAGGTACTGCACGTAGCGGCGAACAGCGTTGGTCATGTACACAGCGTCGTTAAACAGCACAGCGCGCTCAATTAGCGCGTCGCGAACAAGCGCAATCGACTCGAGCGACGCGTCAGTCACACCCGTCACGTTCACGGGCACCGCCACCTCGATAGTGGCCGAGCGCGTCGCCGTTTGCGAGTGAATCAGGATCTTGAATGGCAGCGTGGGCAGCTCCTTGTCCACGGGCGCGGTGAACGTCTCGGCAACGTGGCCGCCGAAACGCGTGGCAAAGTCGATGGCGTACTCGACGGGGCGAGCCGCGTGCATGATGACACCGAGCTGAGTGACCTCGGACTGCGGGGCAACCGTGTAAAACTCGGCGGGACGCGATTCGTCTCCGCGAATGAGCACGCCCAACTCGAGGTACCGGTTGTACTCGGCCGCAATGCTCTGGGCGGTCCAGCCGGCGCCAAAGTTGGTGAGCTGGCGGTAGACCTCGAGGGCCGCATCGCCAAGGTGCAGCGAGAGCACACGCGCCTCGAACAGGCGAGCATGGCAGCCAGCACACTGGGCACGGCCAGTGGCGTACGCGACGCTGTCGGCCGTCTGGGCAAGGCCGCACTCGGCACAGTTGGGCGTCGGCGGGGCAAGCAGCGCCGGGGGCTGCAGGTCAAAGCCAAGACCCGTCGCAATCGCCCACGCCGCCTTGTCGACGGGGCCGCGGGCAAAGCGGCCAATGGGGTCGGCGAGCGCAGCAACCGTCTCCTGGGACAGGCCGAGGAGCTGCACGTCCTTGTGGAACGCGGCGGGCGACGCCAAGTGAGCCAGCGTCAGGACCGCAACGTCGATGGGGGGCACAACCGAAGCGTCCGCGCCGGCGGCCAGGGCACGCAGGTACTGCACGTAGCGGCGAACAGCGTTGGTCATGTACACAGCGTCGTTGAAGAGCACGGCGCGCTCAATCAGCGCATCGCGGACAGTCTGAAGCACCTGCACAGACTCGGAGTCGATACCGGCAATGTGGGGCTGCTCTACCTCCACCTCGACCGGTGCAGACTCGCGCGCAAGAGCGGGCAGCGCCTGAACTGCAGCAGCGACAGGAACCGGGGGGAGCATATCCGCGGGGCGCAGACCGTGCGTGGCCAGGAACCACTCGGCGTACGCTGCGGGCGACGCACTATGAACAATCTCGCCAGCAATGACAGCGTCGTCGCGCGCAACAAGCGAGTACACCTCCTTCGTGGCCGTGTTGCCGTCCTCAATGACCACTGCGTGGTCCACATAGTGAGAGTAAGCCTCGCGCGTCTCCTTGACGGCCACCTTCTCGACGAGCTCGAGCTGCGCAATATGCTCGCGAGCAGCCGCCATCAAGTTCAGCGACACCACAGCGGCATTGGCATCCTGCACCGTGACCGCGGACTCGACCGCCTCCCAGGTCGCAGCGCCGTGCGCCGGGTTGAGCGCCGCCTTGGAAATGACAATCTCGGCCAGCGCATACAGCGTCTCGGCGTTCGCACCAGCGAGGGTCTCGGCGTCGCGCTGGAACTCGGCAGGGTGAGCAGCGTGCGCACTAAACACCACGGCCACATCGACGGGGGGGATGCTCGCAACAGCGCCGCGGCCAACTGCCAGCAGGTACTGCTTGTACTTGCGAATCGTGCCCGGGGTGAGGGTGACGGAGCGGGCGGCACCGGCAGCGCCGCGCATATCGCCAAAGCGGGCGGACGAAAGAGCGCGCAGTACGGCGTTGCCCTCCAGACGCGCCTCCTCGACCAGGTTCTTGCCGTCCTCGACCTCCACGTCGTGGATGTTCTCGGAAACAGCCGCGGCCTCGGCCACGGGCGCCGACCTGCGCAGGCGCAGCGGGCGGCCACGGGTGGCGTCCCAGTGGTGGAAGTTGACGCCAGAGTCCTGGACAGCCAAGGATATGGTGTGGTGGTCCGCGAGGGCACCGTAGGACGCCTGCGACTGCGCCGCATACTGGTTGGGCCACAGTGTGTGCGTCAGGTACGCAAGCACCACGTCCGACGACCAGTCACCGTCCGCCAGGTGGTACACAGACTCGACGCCCTCCGCATCCGTGACAAAGACGGCGCGGCGCCAGGCGGTCGACAGGTACTTGTTGATAGCGGCGGCCTTGGACTCAACGTTCTTGAGCTCCAGGTGCGACAGGGCCGCGAGCACGGTCGAGCGCCACTCTTGCACGGTGCGGACAAGGTCCACCGAGAACACGGCAAACGCCGCGTACAGCTGCGGGTCGCGCATCAGCATGAGCTGGGTCTTGGTGATGGTGCGCCAGCAGACAGAGCACTCGATGGCCTTGTTGCCCATGCGCAGTGCCACAAACTCAGACACGGCATCAACCTTGCGGTACGAGCAGCACGTCGGGCACTGCAGCAGCCACGGGTGCTCGACCACGTCGGCGTTGTGCAGCAGCACAAATGGCATGCCCGTGAAGCGTTCCCAGGCGGCCTGCGCGGCCGCGTCCACCTGGCGCGTCAGCGACTGTACCAGGAACTTGCGCAGCGGGAAGGGGGTGCGCAGCATCTCGGGGACGCACTCGTCGCCGAAAATGTTGGCCAAGTCGCGGTGGTAGGTCGGTGCGTGCGTCATGTGGTTGTACCACAGCAGCAGCACGTCCACGGGTGGCAGCATCTCGGCGGCGTTGGTGCCTGGGGTGGCCAGCATCACAAGCCACGCGTAGTAGCGGCGCTCGGCCTTGACCAGGTACAGCGTGTCGACCTTGCCCTCCACGTGCTTATCCTGGTGGCGGGCGAGCGACAAGTGGCCGGCAAACGCGGCGAGCAGATCCACGTGGCCGTCCAGCGCCTCGCCCGAGAGCAAGTCGGTGGTGGCGGCCGAGGACTCGACGGCACCGGGCACGTTGACGGTGATGGTGCGGGTCTGCTTCTTGTTGCCCTCAAACATGGCGCGCAGTGCGGCCACGGACGGGCCCTTGATCTGCGGCGGCGACGGTGCCGCGGCCTTGGCAGGCGACACGGCCAGCGCCTCCACCTGCTGCTCGAGCTTGTCGAGATCGCGCGACATGTCGTCAATCGACGGCTTCTTGGCAGCGGCCTTTTCGGCCACCACCTCGGCTGCCAGAGCGATGAGCGCCGCGGGGGCAGCTGCAGCGGGGACCACCTCCACCTCGGGCGGGGACAACTCGCCGGCCACCACGATCTGGAAGCTGCCGGCATTGGACAGGCGACGGCCGACAGCCGACAGGGCCACGGCTTGCTGGTTCAGAACCACAATCTTGCCAAAGGTATCCAGCGAGTAGTCTGTATATTTTTGTTAATGTTGGTTTTCAAATTCGAGAAAAAAAATATGAGCATACCAAGGTACAGCTGCGGAGCGCGCACAACCGCGGTCCAGTAGGCAAGGAGCACATCGGCGTCAATGCGGAGCGGCTCAGTGTCCTCGGGCGTGCGGGCCGCGGCGGTTGCCAGCAGGCGGCGCAGGACAAGGGCGAGTTCAGCGGCGGACTGGAGCGAGTAGGACGGCGCGGTGCCCTCCTGCTCCTCGTCGGCATAGAGCTGAGACTGCACGCTGTGCAGCTGGTCGCGCACGCGCGGGAGCGTGACGCCAAAGTCGACGGCAAAGCGCAGTAGCGGTGCAGACGCGCGCGCAATGCGGCCAGCGGCGACGGCCGGCGCCAGCGACGCAGGGCTCACGTCGGCGGCGCAGCCGCCGCACACGGCGTCACCAGAGGCGTAGAGGTCCGTGGGCATGGTCGACACGGCGTCGCACGCCGCACAGGGGGCGTTCACCGTGTTCTTGGGTGCAAAAGCCCAGGCAAGGCCACCGGTGGCTTCGGCCCATGCCGCCTCGTCGGCCTTGAGCGCCACGGGCACGGCCGGCAGCGGGATGGCCAGGATGGCGTCGCGGGCATCAGTGCCAAACAGGGCGCCAAGGTCGTCGGCGTAGCGCGTCAGGTCCGACGTGACGTGCGCGTGCCAGATCGCCAACACGTCCTGCGGGGGAACCGGCGCAGCGACAGAGGTCGAGGTGGCGGCGCGGCCAGAGGCCAAAAACGACAGCCAAGCGTAGTAACGCTCCTCCAGCGCGGCCACCGTCGCGGGCGAGAGGACCGCGGCGCCGGTGGCGTTTTCGGGGATGGTTGCGTGCGCGTCAATCAGTTGCTGAAGGAATGCAACGTGGGCGGTGAGGCCCTCGGCGGTCACATCGAGCGAGAGGGGCGCCGTCATTTGCTCGGGCGTGAGCGGCGCAGGAGCGGGCTTTGGCGAGGTGACGGGCGTGGCTGGGTTCGATGCCGTGCGCTGGCCTGCAGTCGTCGCGAAGGTGTGGATGGCGGCCTGCTCGACGGATGAGGGGTCGTACTTTTTTTACCTTTTTTTGTTAGTCATTTGCTTTTCTACTGAATTTTTAAATAAAAACGAACCAGTGGGGACGGAGGGACGGTCGAGTGCTCGGCGTCGTCGTCGTCCGAGGCGGCCTCAGCGCCATCGTGGCGGATACGCTTCTTGGTGATGATTTTGCGCACGCGGATAATCTTTTTGCGCAGGATGGAGCCGTCGGGCTGGACCTCGTCGACGATTTCCTCGGTGCGGACCTCGCGCGGGGCAGAGTACTCGAACTCGGTGTCGTCCTTTTTTGTTATGTTTCAGTTCATAGAGTTTTTTGTCCTTTCAACTCCACTCTCAAAAAAAAAAAAATGTGTACCTTAACGGGTGCGGCGGCGACGGCAGGAGCAGCAGCAGTCGTTGGAGCCGACATGGTTGATTTATTGGTGTATAGCGAAAAAAGGGCGACTTTTTTTACGTGGTTCTAAAGAAGGCTGTATTCAATTGCGTATCAGCGGCCTTGTACTATTACCATTACATTACGAGGTACGCACCTCTATGGACTTTGCAGCAAAATTTTGTTTGTTGGCGCGCAGAGAGAAGTTTGTGGGGCAAAGAGCTCCAAGTCATCGAATGTTTCAAGTCCGTCATATTGACCGACCTGCCATTTCGGTGGATTGACGGGTACAGGCGCCGTCTGGAGCTGAGGCCTGGTGCTCCAGCATGTGCCTGTTGTAGGTGTCGGCCGGCGAGTGCATTGATGTTGTATTCATTCTTTTGGCAAACAACTCTTGGTTGCCAATGACGCCAGGGCCGGCCGGAGCTGCAACCCTTTTTCCACAGTACTTGCTGTCTCGTTGGAGTGGAGATGCCTTGAAGAATGCACGGCGGAGACCAACTGCCACAATAACCCATTGTGACTGTGTCCGGCCACCATGCAGTAGCGCAGGTAGATCGTCCCCGGTGGGTGTAAAGTTCATGCTCCTCCAATATCCCGGGGTAACCAAAATGGTCCGACGGGTCTTGGTGAGCCAACATGAGCGTAAATACGGCCCACTCCCTGCATCGGGCGGCACTGTAAATAAAAGTAGCGAGATGCGGCGCGCCGCCACAGGGAGCCTATCCAGCGGAATGGCGGAGATGTGACTGGAGCGCGATCGACTATCCTGCGGAACTTGAGATTCATGCTTGGATCCTGCTTGTTTTGGTAAGCGTTTCGTCGCTTCTTCCGTCGGATGGCATGTCATTGTGCAGATGCAGGGTTGTAAACCGCACCCCTTCCTTCACGCGCGTGCCGCTCCTGCATAAATACCGTTCTGCCCTCCCCGTCATCCCAGTAATCTTTTGCTGTAAAGAAAAGCATACACAGAAACCATGGAAATCACTGCAGACACCACCAGCACGGCCACGGCCTCGGTCGCCATGGCGACTTCTGCGGCCAAGCGCAAGGCCAGCAACGCGTCGAGTACCTCGTCTTCGGACATTCCCCTCCTCGCCGAAGAGGACCGCATCGACATTGCCTTCGACAGCATCGTCTACAACATTACCGTCGGCACCGGCAAGAAGGCCCTCGACAAGCCCATTCTCAAGGGCGTCAACGGTCGCTTCCAGGCGGGCAAGCTGACGGTCATTCTCGGCGCGTCCGGCGCGGGCAAGACCTCGCTGCTCAACGTTATTGTGCGTCACCATATCATTTTTCTCGCATTGCATCAAATAGTAACTGACCTTAACCGAATGATGCATAGGCCGGCGAGACCAAGCTCGGGTCCCTCTCGGGCAACCTGTACCTCAACGGCCAGCGCTCGACTGGTGCCGCCATCAAGTCGGTGAGCGGGTATGTAGCTAAACAATCTGCTGCATCTCATGAAAACAAAACGTCTCACACAAACAAACGAAAAACAGATTCGTGCACCAGGAGGATGTCATCCTCGGCACCATGACCGTCCAGGAGGCCGTCACCATGGCAGCCAAGCTGCGTCTGCCGCACACCATTTCCGAGGACGAGCGCGCGCGCAAGGTCGACGAGATCATCCGCATTCTGGGCCTGACCGAGTGCCGCCTCTCTAACATTGGCACGGCGACCGAGAAGGGCATCAGTGGCGGCCAAAAGAAGCGCGTCGCCATGGGCATGGAGATTGTGAGCAATCCTTCGGTCATTTTCCTGGACGAGCCGACCTCTGGTCTGGACACGTACACTGCGTTTGCCGTCGTCAAGCTGCTCAAGGAGCTCGCTGCTTCTGGCCGCACTGTGATTGCCACCCTTCACCAGGTACGCTTCTCAGTTTTTTTGTTTTCCGAATGTCAGGATAACAGTCTAACAAAACAAAAACAACAGCCCTCGTCCGAGATCTTCCACATGATTGACGAGCTCTGCATCATGTCGGCCGGTGGCATCATGTATTCGGGCCCCGCTGAGGCATCCGTTGACTATTTCGCGCGCGCAGGATACCAGACCCCGACGTTCAGCAACCCCGCCGATTTCTTCTTCATGGAGATCCTCGGCAGCGGCGACAGCACGACCGAGAATGCACCTTACACGACCGAAGAGCGCGTGCCTAAGCTGCTCGAGCTGTGGGAGAACTCGCCAGAGAACGCCACGATCCTCAAGGAGATTGAGCACCCGGCCCGCGGCCACGGCATCTTGCAGAACAACCTGAAGTACGAGTCGCGATTTGGTCCGTTCATTTTTTTTTTTTTT
>MU624544.1:0-23448 GCA_025349905.2 Blastocladiella britannica
TTATCTGGGTTCACTCCCACCCTTTCTCGATTAGGCCTTTCCTTTTGGCGTACCTGGTTAAGTTCAGGGTCGAGATCACGAGTTTCAGCTTTTCCGATGGTTTGGTTGAATCAGATGTGCACTCTTTAACCAAAGCAATTTAATATATAGTCATGTCGGTCGCGTCCGACGGCATTCTGGTCTCGCCGGCCGCGCCGGTAATCTCTCTCTTGAGCAGCGGCTCCATGTCATCCGTCGCACCGACTGTCACCGCCGACCAGGGCACAAGTGGCGCCGCTGCCGCTGCCGCCGCTGCCGCCGCTGGTCCTCATCTGCTTCAGCGATTCTTTCCGCTCGCGGCCGGCACATCAGCAGCAGTGGTTGAGGTGACACCAACGCTGGGCGTGGAGATGTGCCTGGACACGACCTTCTCGCGATTTGTCGCCCATGCCGACAGCAAGATCGAGGTGGTGCTGCACCACCAGCTCACGGACCGCGAGATCGACCTGCACCGGTACCTCCGCACGTCGGTGGACGCCGAGTTTGATCGCACGCTCACTACCCTAGGCGCCCTGGCCAAACATGCCCCGGGACTTGCCGTCAACACCCTCATGGCCTGGCGCGACGGCGCGGGAGACTTGCCCGACGTCGTGCCCTCGCACTCTTTGGCCGCCGTCAACACTGGTGGCAGCGTCAGTGGAGGGATCGCGAGCATCCGCGGATCGATCCGCGGCGGCCCGCTCAAGGGATCGCCGGGAGACCCTGCCCGCGATCTGCGCCTGATTACCTCCAACATTCTCTTTTGTCGGGCGCTGATTGAGATCATCAAGAACGTGCCGCCAGCCGCTCTGAAAGATGAGCTCGGTCTCAAGTGCGAAGAGCTCGCCTTTAACCAGCTTCGGGTCTCTGTTCCGTACGGGTCTCTCTTTCGGTCTCTTCCGCGTGCGTGTCTTGATAAGTTTATTTAAATGCGACACCACCACTAGTGACTTGCTCCGGACTTCCACCAACTGGCTGGCTAATGCCACCTACTTTGCCCAAGTTCTTGGCGAGCTTTCGGCAACGCGGTATGCAATGAGTGTCAACACTCTGCCATGAAATCCACCCATCAACTGACTTGACTTGTAACAAGAAAGCTTTACGTCCGTCTCTGATCGGTACCTTCGGGAACTCGAGCGTCTCAATGCCGCTGGGTGGCTCAAGGATGGTAAGGCAGAGCACATTATCTTTGGCATGAAATTCATTCAGCTCAAGGTACGGCGGATCTTCTTGTGTCGACAGTCAAGGAGTCACTGAGTGTGTTGTTTGATTTATATTTCCAGCTCTACCCAATGGACGCGCTCGACGATACGGCCGATTTCTTGGACTCGCTGGGCCACTTTTTCCTTGGTGCCGCCGATACGTCGATCCGCCAGACTTTTATGGAGACGTTTGTGGAACTCTTGACGCCCATGTGCGAGGTATGCTTGCCGCTACCACTATTTATGATATATTCTCACGAATAAGAGAACTACAGATCATCACGGCCGAGGTCAACGTCCCGACTTGGGTCACGTTTGTCGAGTCCATGTTCCCCAAAGTGCAAAAGATGGCGGTCCGGCCACGACACCAGTCGGTCGCCTTCTCCCTTCTGGCCGCACTCCTCTCCATCTCGCGCGCCGATTTCTTCTCCAAGCACTGGATGTCGGTCATGGATATGGCGCAGACCAAGCTCAAGGACCGCGACCGCACGCTTCGAACCGAAGTCCTGCTGGTCATGGTTCAGCTCCTGTGGGTGTACCTGTTTCGGCACTCGGAACCAACGATCACCGCACACAAGCGCATCGGCATGCTCGTCAAGCTGCTGTTCCCACCCGGCCGCCGCTCCCTCCACCCACCCGAGGTCGGGACCCCGCTCTTTACCTACGTGATCTACATGATTGGGGTCCGGTTCCCAAGCTGGTGCGTGGCCAACTTGATTCCGCCATTGCTGGCGTGCGAGTCCGGAAACCCGGAATCCGGGTGGGCCCCCGATCGGATGACGGTTGCCATTGACGCGGTGCACTGGCTCATCTCGGCGTGGGCGGGCGGAGCTGCCGGCGGCGACGCCAAGCCCTCGTTCCCGTCGCTGCCGCTGCCCGCATCGGTGACGCAATTCCCATCGCCGCTGCCCGAACTCAAGCCAAAGCACCAGCAAGCATTCCTGGCGTCGATCGCCCCGCTCTTTGCGCGGATTTTGGAAGGGCTCCTGGCCCTCGTCGGCACGCCCCTTTTGCTCGACGACGAACGTAATCGCGCCATTGTCCCCTTCAAACCGCCCGCGGCATCGTCAGCCAATCTCTATGCGGACCTGCTGGGCACGGTGCGCAGCACTGGGAGCGGCGCCAGTGGATCAGAGCCGTCGTCTGCCCACGCCACCTCCCTTTTGATTGACCGGCACCATTCCGAGTCGTTTGGCCCAGGAGGGCCGATTCCACTCACTTCCATGACCAACGGGAGCCTATCGGCAGCAACAGGGGCACTTTTCAACGGTGGCGGTGGTGGCAATAGCAGTAGCGAGCCGCCGCCGGCCTGCTTTGTGGCGACAGTGACGCCGGCACGCATGCCCTTTATCGAGCTCCTCAAGACGCTCGTGTCTGCGCTCCCGCGGATCGCGCCATTTTACGAGCAGGAAAGGCTCATTGACACGCTCTCTTCCTTTACGGTTCATCCGGAGCGAGGCGTCGCGGACGCGGCGGTGGCGGCACTGGATCGCATGGCGGCAGCAGAGCCCGCCCGCGTTTACCAGGATATCTTGCTGTCGCTCGAATCGCGCGTCTTTGCCGTCACTGACCGCGCCTTGGAATTGCTGACGCCGCATTATGTGCGAGCCTCGGCCGAAGAAGCGTCGGCGGCAACCGAGCAAGTCCACGTGGGCGTTCTGGAGGTCTATGCCGACTACTTTCGCCGCGGACACGCATTCACGAGGCTGCTCCCGCTGGACGGCCTGGGACTGTACTTGCTGTGCTCTCCCAGCAGCGCGGTCCGACGCCTCGCCATCCAGATCCTCACCAATGCCGATTCCAAGGTACTGTCGTTGTTGCGGGAGACGGGACTGACCACCGCGGTGGTGGCGCCGCCGCGGACGCCCGGCGCTGAAGAGTGGGTCGCGCATTTCGCCGAGTTTATCGAGTACTGCGTGGATTTCCTCCCTCGCGAGTCGGTGAAGAAGGCGGTGCAGGTGGCGCTGGAACGGACCACGATCTTGCACAATGTCCTGTGCCCGGCCGACACGGGGATTCTGTGGACCACGGCCGCGCGATCGCCACCGGACGAGTCGCTGGTGCACTGGCGACGGTGTGCGATCTTAGTGGTGCTCGGGCTACGGTACCTGTCGTCGCCGCCGCGCGAGGTGCTGGCGACCTACCTGCAGCTCCTGTCGTCCGAGTTTGCGGGCGTCCGTGACGCGGCACAAACCGCGCTCAAGCACACGCTGGTCACCCACCAAGGGATGCTCTTTGACGAGATTGTGCCCAGCATCCAGCTGGTCGCGGACGATGCGCGTATGCGCGTGGGCAAGAAGTTCGCCATGCCCAAGAAACCGGGGAAGATTGACCGGCTCCGGATCGAGCTGCCGCGGCTGCTCACGGCGCTCGACTCGGCCCCCGCGTCGGCGCTCTCGTCGATCCTGGCCCTCCTGCGCGCATTGAAAGCATGGCTGGCTGACCAGCGCGCGAACCCGGACGTGGACTCCATCCGCGCGCCGTTCGCACAGCTCCTGACCGCAGTGTACTCGCGCATTGTGCCCTCAGAGTCCCTGTCGCCGGCGATGCAGGCCAAATTCATGGAGCTCCGCGGCTCCTTGTTTGTGTTGGTGGCCGAGTGGGAGGACACGTTTCCGTCCACCGCCGCTGACGCGCTGGCGGCCTTGCTCCGTGGACCGGTTCCGGCCCGATCGCCCGCGGCCACCGCCGTAAGCCAGGCGTTTGATCGCGACCGCGCTCTCAAGTGGATCAACGGCATGCTCTCTCGGTCCGGCCACGGGAATGGCGGCGGATCAGCGATGGCTTCCACTGCCGCCGCCGCAAACTACGGATTCAAGGGGCTCGTGCACCTGTTGGAGGGCAATCCGTCCAGCAAAAACTTGTACGAGTCAATTGCGCGCAAGTGCTTTGCGCTGCCCCCGCGTGAGCCTCTATCGCGGTACTATTTGTGTGCATTTAGCGTCGTATTCCAAGGCGCGATCCAGCACCAGGACTGGTCCGTCACCGCCATTGAAACGGTGCTGTTGCTGGGCCTCATCAAGCTCGCGGACGAAAAGCACGACGTCGATACACTTGCCATCACGGCCTCGCCGCTGCCGCTGACGGTCGCGTTGCCGTCGTCGCAACTGCAAGCGGCATCGTCGGCGGTGCCCATGCCGCCGCACTCTGCTTCCACGCCCGGCACCGAGTTCCCGTCGCCGACGCTGGGCCCCATGCGGAACCGCCTGGACAGTGGGACCACGGGTGCCGGTGGCGGCGGACTGGTTCCCAGCCTGTTTTCATGCAATGCGTCCCAAAGCGCGCTCGATATGCTGCAGTGCCTTCAGGACCGGCTGTTTCTTGACTTGGACGTGGCGGGCGTTGCGCCGCTGATTGGCCTCCCCATTCACTCGCACAGCGCCGCGGTGGTGCTGGTGGAGCGCATGGCTCGGAACCACCCGGACTGGACGCTCCGGCTCTTGTCGGAGCTGTTTTACCGCATCGAACCCAGCGCGCATTCGGTGCAGGATCTGCTGTTCAATTTTGCGGCGGTCCTTGTTCGGAATGTCGTGCTGTTGAGGGAGGACGGGACGCTTTCGGTTGACACTCGGTATGTTTTTGCCTCTTTTCTCACAGACTTGAACCCATTGCCTCACACACACCAAATTCATAGCTTCGTGATCGAAAACCTGTTGTACCTGACCATGAGCCTCTCGGACGGCCACTCGGCCGCCATCAAGCAGTGCTGGATCAACTTGGCGGCGGCGTCCGAGCACAACTTGCGGGCGGTGGTGGCGTACTCTGTGCAGCTGGCGAAAAAGACCCGCTCCGATACCGCGGTCTCGTTTCTGCGAGTGATTCTGACGTTTGTGCACGACGTCGACACCACGTTTGTGCATTTGCTCCCGTACTTGACCCCGCCCATGTTCATTTACTTTTCGCCTGACCCGGACGGTCCGTTGGCGTCCACGTACTACGTTCCGAGCTTGGATACCGTGATTCCCACCAACCCGACCCGGCACCAGTGGTCGGAGGGGATCATTGGCACGCTGTTTGTATCGGGGATTGTGAGGTACTTGCCCGCCGACACCATTGAGCAGTACTTGGCGCTGTTTCTGGAAGTGGCGATCGCGCAGCTCGATCACCCGGACGCGTTTGTGGCCTCGGAAATGCGCGCGTTCCTGTGTACACTTTTTCAGGTACTTTCCCCTTTTTTCATTTACTTGCCCGTCAACCAAATGTCAAAACCATCTCACCAACCATGGACCATTAAAAAAAAAAGTTTGAGTTTACTTCGTTTGCCCGGCTCCACCAGTTTCTGGACGAGGTGGTGGCGTCGCTTCCGGTGGCCCTGGTGGACGCGTGGAACGCCATCTCGCTTAGGTGGGCCAGCAACTGCACGATCCTGCACGTGGCCATCAAGTCCCTGCAAATGTTCCGGTGCAGCCTGCGCATTGTCACCCAGGATATGCTCCGCGACCTGCTGCGGCTGTACGTGACGGTCGCCGGGTCGCCGACCCCAACGTCCGCGCAGTTCGCGACCGAGATCCTAACCAGCATCCGCGCGGTGCTCTCGCACCCGACATTCCACGGTTCGGTGGACATGGTTACCCAGTTCTTGCAAATCATCCTGCAGGCGCTGGTGCAGCCGCCCGAAGAGCACGTTGACATGCTGCTGCAGGTGCTGGAAATCATCATTGTGGCCGACTCGCGCCGCGTCAGCTTGGTGGATCTCGGGTACATTGTTCCGCACGTGTCAGTGACGGGCCTGTTTCTGGCGGTGCTGCAGCGATCCAATAACCGCCGCGCCTGTACGCTCATGAACGCGCTGCTGACCATCTCGGAGCCGCGGCTGACGTGGAAGCCGGTGGCGATTCTGCTGGCCAACCTGACGGACATGGCCAAACTGTCGCCGCCGCAATCCGCACCCTCAGCAGGAGCACCACCGACATCCTCGGCGGCCATTGACGCAGTCATGAGCCAGCTCGCGATCATCACCGGCGCGCCGGCTGGCCGGCCGCTGGGCAAGTACCTGAGCGTGTGGGTCAAGTACCGGGCCAAGACCGCCGACGACCTGATGCACCAGCTCGCGGTGGCGCTGCGCGACCCGTACTTGTCGCAGTACGCCGACCCGATCCTGCAAACGCTGCTCGGGTTTCTGTCCGGCCCGGACCGCGACGTGTCCGTGCTCACCAGCTACCTGCAGTTGCTCAAGCATGTTCTTCCGCTGGTGCACCTCGCCGACCCGCAGCTGGCCGCAACATACTTGACGTCGCTTCTCGAGCTCACGCGCAATGCCGAACTGGCGCCGCTGGCACTTCAGGTCATGGACACGCTGCTGACCCTGATCCCAACCATCTCGGTGGCGGCCAAGTCGCACCAGGCGGTGCTACCGTCGCGCACCACCACCATCAACAAGAAGACGCGCGCCGGGAGCGAGCTCGTGCGCGAATGGGCGCGCTTGTCGGCCATGGACGCTGCCGCTCGGGCCAGCGATACGGCCGCTTCTGCTGCTGCTGCTGCCTCGGCTGAAAAGTCATCCCCCACTGGGAGTGCTGGTCCGAGCCCTGGTAGCGGTAGTGGTGGCCGCGGGAATGGCAGTGGCGGCGGAAAAGCAGGGACCAGCCCGCAGCATGGTGTAGATGGCGGCAAGCCATTGTACCGACTCCCGACCCTCCCATCCGCGTCGTCCAGCATGTCGCGCGATGGTGAACACCAGTCCCACGACGCGCTGCAGCCGAGCAATCTCGAGCTGGCTACCAGCACCGCCAGTGTGGCGTCCGGTCCGCTCATGTCGTCGGCATCGTCGTCCTCATCGCCACGGGACCATTCGGCTGTGTCTCGGTCGGCAACCGCCTCGGCGCGGGCCTTACCCAGCGCTGTGCCCGAAGAGTTCCCGTCCTTGTCGCGCGGGACCAGCGCTGGATCCACGGCACCGCTTGGCCAATACCACCACCAACAGCTCCAGCACCACCATCACCAATATGCCGCCGATGAGGGGTCGGCTATGAGCATGCCGACGCTCTCCACCGACCCCCTCGCAACGGCGGCCGGAACACCGGGCGATGGAAGCTTGGGCCAGGTGGCTCTGCTGAACGGATCGGCGGCTATGCTGGATACGATGACAAGTGGGGCTTCGTCGCCGAGAGGAGTTGGCACTGCAGGAAGCGGCGGCAGAAGAGGGGCAACGCCCAGCAGCTCGCGCGTCAACAGCGGCCCCTCACCCGACGTCGCGCGACGGTTATCGGGACAAACTTGGGCCCCTACCTCTGCCTACGCCCTGTACGAAAGCGGCCACCACGCGCCGACCCGAATTCCACCAACAACACCAAGTACCGCGGCGCCGCTCTCGCCGCTCGTGCCCCTGGACCAAATTCCGTCCGCGTCGGGCGAGTCGCTGATTGCCGGCACGGTTCCGGGATCCGAACTGGATTTGGTCTCGGCGACGCCGCCGACGATGCTGCCCATGTCCATGTCGTCCGAGTCGCTGTTGTTTTCGGCTCCGCTGGCCGCGTCCTACCACGCTGCGGCTTCCGCCGCTTTTGGTGGCGGCGGCGCTGGCGGCAGTAATGGCGGCCTCTACTCTTCTCCGAGGACGCTCGGGCTGGCGGCCGGCACCAGTGGAACCGTTTCCTCGCGAGATCGCGCCACCAGCCTCAACAATCTGATGCTGGTGGGCACGGGCCGCGTGTCGCTGATCCCCAACGCGCCTGCTGCCGTCACGATCACGAGCGCGCTGGACGACGACGACGACGACGATGACGAGGACGGCCATGGCAAAGGAACCTCGTTTGCGCAGGGGAGCTCAAGCGGGCAGTTCAACCCGACGGACGACGACGCGTACGACAGCGACCGGTCCGAGGTATCCATGTCGTCGGCTCACCGGAGCCATTCCGCGGGGGGAGGAGGAGGCGACGAGATTGACGGAGATCGGAGCGGCCCGGCCGTCACCACCTTTGGGAGCACGGGGTCCCTGGACTTTATGTCGCAGCCGGTTGACTTCCAGCAGCAAGAGCAACACCAGGACCAGGCACTGCGGCAGTACAAGTCAACGTTCTCCAACGGATTGCACGCGGCGCCGCTGCCGCCCACGTCTCAATTGGAGGGAGAAGACGGCGGATCGCTCGGGTCGCTGCTGGCGGCGGGGAGCATGACGCAGTTGAACGGTGGAGCGGCCCTGTCGTCGTTCCCGCTCGACTCGATCTCGTCGGTCGAGACACGCGGCGGATCCGAGGCCCTTCCGTTGCAGCTGGAGATTGTTCCGGCAACCACCGCGTCACTTGTGTCGCTGACTTCTGTGGAGTCGCTCGCGGGAGTGGACGCCGAGTCGCTCGAGCCTGCTCCGCCCGTACACCTTGGGCGGCGCCGCGGCTGATTTCTTTATTTTTTTTTTAATACAATGATTGATCCCCGGACAAACAGGTATAACGAAAGATGGATACATTGGTGTGCCAGTTGCTCAGAGTACAGAATTGAGATCAGGGGGGAAAAAGAAAAGAACCGAGAGCTAAGATTCCATGAGCTCGTTGGCCCTACACACCAGCCGGTTCATGTGGTGCACGTCGGCGAGCGGCATCGGGACAGTCATGTCGCACTTGGACAGGTACGAAGACACCGGGCGTGAGAAGATGTCGCTGAGGATGATGGCTGTGATGGCGGACGGCTGGCCCTCAACCAGTTGCTGGACCATGGTATGCTGGTGACGGTTTGTCATTTTTCCGGTGAGAGACCAGTTCTCAGAAGCCAGCTTCCAAAAGAAAAGACGCACCTTCCAGTTGCTCAACGCGAACCGCGAATTGCGCAAGTGCTCGGCTGAAATATTGGTCTCAAACGCCAGAACAGGGGAGGTGGAAGAGGACTCCCTTCCCGAAGAAGAACGACCGCCCACCGGTGCCGATCGAGCACCGCTTGCTCGGTGGGACATTCGCAACGGCTGCTGCTGCTGCTGCTGCTGGGGCTGTGGCTGATCAGAGCCGTCGAATCCGGACGGGCGTCGAGATCCGATGCCGCTGCCACGCAGTGAGGAAGAAGGGGCAGCCGACTCGGCCCGCACGATTTGGATCTGGAACTTTGGCAGCGGTGCCGACGCCGACGATGGCGATCGCGACGGTGACGCCGATGTTGTTGGTGACCACGGTCCAGTGCGGCCAGCGTTCCCACGGCGTCCATGCATGTGCGCGTCGGCGGTGCGGGCCCGGATCCGCTTAAGCGTCGCCTCCTTGCGTTCGGCGACGGCCGGGGTCGGCGGCTCGCACACCAGGAACTTGGCGCGCATCACGGTCGGAAGCCGCGCCCACTCGGCCCGCGACATGCGGTTGCGATTGAACGAGACGGGCTCGTGATCGTCGGAGGCCGTCACTGCTGCTCCTTTACTACCACCACTCGTACTCGAGGTCGTCGTGGCAACTGTCTTTCGATGAGACATTTGTGTTGTTATGTACTGATTTTTTTCGTTCACACGGTTGGTTCAGCAGGGTACTTGCAGCAACAGACGTAATTTTTATTATTATTTCCTAGGATGTCTGAATTGTGGGGGATCTTTCTGTTTTTTTGCGTCCTTTAAAATGCGCTTGCCCTTTCCATTAGTCCCTGCCAGTATGCAGTGACTGCTTCCGCTAAAAAAGAAAAACGCACGTGAATTTCTTTAATTTTGATAAATTTGCTCTTACAAAACTGAAAAATTATATACTCATGCCGCCACCACTAACCCCACCGCCGCCATTACGCAGAGACGCAGGGCAAGACCGCCCCGACCTAGTGGGCGACGTGCCTTTACCCGTAGTGGCCAGCAACGATCCCAACCAGGACGCGCGGTTTCGAGCGCTGGTGCACCGGCACCGCGTGACATTGGCGGCGTCGTCGGCGGCGATCGTGGGCAACGTGGCCGGGTACCCGTTTGACACGGTCAAGACCCGGTTCCAGACGTTCTCGTACCCGTCGCTCAGCGCCTGTATTCGCGACACGTACCACACTGAGGGCTTGCATGGGTTCTTTCGCGGGATCATGCCGCAGCTGCTGGCTTCGTCGTTCTTCAAGTCGGCATCGTTTGCGGCATACGTTGGCGCCAAGGCCCGCGTCGCCGACGCGCTTGTTCCTGGTGCTTCATCTGGAAACAGTGGCACTGGCGGAAGCGACCAGCAGCCGGCACTTTCGCCTGCCACCACGCTATTGGTGTCGTCTTTCTTTGGCGGCATGTGCTCGGGCGCCATGATTGCCGTGCTCACGCAGCCGTTCGAGCTCATCAAGGTATACTTTTACTTTATTTGGTTTGAATAAAATGACATGATGCCACTGACAACAAGGAAAATAGGTCCTCCGACAATTGCAAATGCTCATTGGCCGCAGCCAGCCAATGGACGCGGCGCTAGACCATGCGCTGCACTCGCCACAGGCGGCGGTTGGCGCTGCCGCCGGGTCCACAGCCACTGCGGCGCTGGAAACGGCCGCGTCGGCACCGTTGGCAGCCGCCAAACCGGTCGGGTTGGCGTCGGCGAGCACGATTCTGCGTCCCATGGCGGCCGAACTGTCGACAGTGGGCATGGCGCGCGAGATTGTGCGAGTGCGCGGGCCCATGGGGTTCGGGTTTGGATTCAGCGCCCACTTGTTGCGCGAAATGCTTGGCAGTGGTCCGTTCTTTCGTTCTTTTTGGTGGGCAAGGATGGGTTGTACTCATGTACGTTTTGCAGCGGTGTACTTTTCGTCGTACGAGATCGCCAAGTACGGTCTGAGCGAGGCGACAGGGAGTGAACCGAACTTGGCGGTGCATATTCTGTCCGGCGCGTTCTGCGGGACACTGGCATGGACCATTATCTTCCCGACCGACGTGATCAAGTCGCACGTAACTATTATTTGCATCCACCAATACCGTTCACTTACCTCAAAAAAAAAAAAAAAAAAAAAAAAAAAAATTTCTATAGGACCATCCAAAAGGACACACTGGCAACCACTCCACGGTTCACGTCCGTGTGGGCATGTGCGCGCAGTCTGTACGCGCAGGGCGGCGTGCGGGTGTTTTACCGCGGCATTTCAGCCACCATGGTACGCGCGGCGCCGATCCACTCGCTCAACTGGGCCGTGTACGAGGCGGTGCTGCGCATGTGTACCGATCAGGCAAAGGTCGCCGCTGACGACGATGGGGTCAGGCCTGGGTCGCCGGCGGTGCGCGTGCATGTCTCGGGCGGGAAAATGGAGCCGGGAGCATGACGCGGCGGCGATCGAGGAGGAGCTTTGAGAAGTGTCCCAGCTGCCGCAGTGCTCCGCATGACGACGATTTTCTACGCACACGATACAAATACAAGGAAACGGGAACAAAAAAGGCCCCTTCACGCGTGTGGGTCGTGGTTGATGGAGGAAAATGGTTGAGAAAACACATGGGATATATATAAATAAATAAAATCACTCTGTCGAACGCTGCGGGCCCTGGTTACGGTGCGATCACCGGTGGTGACGGCGCCGGCGGTGACGGCGCCGGCGGGGACGCCAGGCCCGATCCCTTTGTCGGGGCTGCTGTTGTTGCCGCTGCTCCAACGCGTGCACCAGGCGGAGAAGGCCCGCCGCCGCCCAGGAACGACGACGGCGACGGCGCATGGTGCTGCTGCTGCTGGGTGACCGACGACAATGACATGGAGCGCGGCAGGCCAACTGCGGCGCCGCCTCGGCTAGGCGGGCGCGAGTGCACCGACACGCGCGGCGACGACCGCCATCCGGGCGCCGTGGCCGTGGCGGCGGCCGTCTCCGCATCGCGAGTGACCAAGAACCGGTCCTCCAACCCTGCGTCGCGGCCATTGACGACGCCGTCGATAGGGTGGCCCGGAAACGGCTGGCCGAGTCCCGCCATTGGAAAAGAGCCGTACCCAGCACCAGCGCGCGGATCCGCCATGGCCCACGGTGGGGGCGGTGGACCGCCCGCTGCCGCCGGGTAGTCGTGCGGCGGCGCGTACCGGTGCGGAGGGAAAGGCGGCGCCATCGGACCCGAGTAGTACATTGGATGTTGAGGGTAGCGGTGCTGCTGCTGCTGGTGTTGGTGCTGGTAATACCGCTGCTGCTGCATGTGATGGCGCTGCTGCTGTTGCTGCTGCTGGTGGTGGTAATGGTATGCCGTGGCAGCAGACATGCCGTCGCCATCGCCGCGGCCCAAATGCGGTGGCTGGCGACGGTCCACCGACATGGGCGAGCCCGACGCGTCGCCACGGCCGGCAGTAACAGCAGGAGCAACAGTGGTGGGGACAGCTGCGACCCCATTGGTGCGGGAGCCGACTAGCTCGCCTACGTCCAGCTCCTCCGGCTCCACGAGCGCCATGCCACCGCCGGCTCCAGGGGGAAGCTGGTTTGGCGGGAAGAAATCCGCGGGAGTCGGGACCAAGAACTCGTCGCCGCCAAGAAGCACCTCGTCCTCGTCAAGTGCGTCCGCGTCGGCATCGGCTACCGATGTCGGGGATGCCGCCACCGCTACGGCGGTGGTAGCCGCGGGAATAGTTGGAGCAAAGTCGGCCAGTGCCCCGCCGTCCGGGACAACCGGCGCAGGAGCAACCGCCGCCGCTGGCAGCGCTGCAACCGGACCCCATGGCGGAAGCAGCATCGCGCTCGAGGAAAGATCGTGCGGCGGGTGGCCAGGCGCGTAGTACGAGTACGGGTGGTATCCAGCGGCAGCAGCAGCGGCAGCCGTAGCCGCGGCAGCAGCAGCGTGAGGCGGCGGACCTGGCCGGGCCCGCTCTTGCACCGGCTGCTGCGACTGCTGACGGGATCCGCCGTTGCCGCCGCCGCCGCCCATCATCATGCCGCCGCCATACATGGCCAACATATCCGTAGGAGGCGGCGGCGGCGGCGCCGGCGGCCAGTGATGGTGGTTTCCACCGCTGCCGCCATAGCCCATCATCGAGTACCGCGGATCGTCGTAGTACCGGTCGTACCCAGGCCACGCCGCCCACGGTCCCGGAGGAGGAGGAGGAGGCCCGCCCGGTCCGTACCCGTGCTCGCCCGCCCACTGCGGCGACGGCATTGGTGGCCGGTCGCGGTGGTCGCGGTACGGGTCCGTATCTGCTGCTGCTTCCGGGTATGGCGGCCGGTGGTGGTGGTCGTAGTGCATGGGCGCCGAGGACCGAGCCCACCACTCCCACTTGCGGTCGCGGTCCCAGTCGCGATCCCAGTCTCCTCCTCGGTCACGCCCAGCCCCAGCGCGGTCGCGGCGGCGGTCGTCACTGGTCATGGGATGTACATATGCGTCACCGGCAGCACGAGGCCAGTCCGAGCGTGGGTCGCGACCGCTGCCGTTCCGAACCGGCCGCGCGCCCGCCGCCGCAAGCTCACTGGCGGACCGCCGTGATCGGGACCGCGAGTGCGTGCGCGACTGAGACATGGACGACCCTGACCCCGACGAAGACAGTGACGACCGCGAGAACGACCGTGACGATGACCGCGAGAACGACCGTGACGACGACCGCTGCGAGGCCACGGACGCGGACCGCGACGCCGACCGCGGCCGTGCGTGCGGGTGCCGCGGATACCGGTTGGTGTGACGGCGGGTGCGTCGGCCACGCCCACCACCGTCTTGGATCTGGTGCCCATCGTTGTTGTTGTTGTGGTCATTGCCGTTGAGATATCCACCGCCAGTGTTGATGTCCTCAAAGTCCATTATGGCCGTGGGCTCGCGCACCACGGCATCACCGGATGCCACGGGAACCATCGACGACGGCGATGGCATCGGCATGGCGGTGGCCGGGTGCTGCAGACCGCTGCTCCACAGTGACGTGGACGATGTCGGAGTTGTCAGGGAGCCGGTACCGCCCGTGATCGGTTCTCCGCCGTCATGGAAGCGTGCCAGTGGGACATGGGCCAGTGGAATCACCGTGGCGTGCTCGGGCCCGCGACGGGTTGCTCCTCCCGTAGCTCCAATACGACGACTCGATGAAGTGGACGCACCCGTAGCCGCCGCGGTTGCTGCGGTCCGTGTCCGTGTCCGTCGTCTCCGCGCCAACGACAAAGACGAGCCCGCTTCAGCTGCCCCCGATTTCATTGCGGCAGCAGAGGAGGACATGGACAATGGCGGCGCCAGTGGAGGTAACGGCGGAGGACCTTGTTGTTGTTGTTGCGACCCATCAACCCCACCGCCCGCCGCGGCCGCTACAGCAGCAGCCGCCGACGATGACGTGGCCGCAACAATGGTCACGGTCGATAGATCGGCGGTACCGTCGGCCGCCAGCGGGTGTGCCGCGTACAAGTACGCCGATTCGGCGGCGGCCACCAATGCCTGCTCGTGCCGCTCGGCCTGCTTGTCGTGGATCTTCATGTGCGCGGCCAAGTTATCGGTGCGCGAAAAGGACTTGGCGCAGCTCTGGTCCGGACACAGGAACGGCCGCTCGCCCGTGTGAATGCGCATGTGACGCTTCAAGTGCTCGCCGCGCTTGAAGGTCAGGTCGCACTCGTCGCACCGGAACCGCCGGTCGCTCTCGCTCGCGCGCCGCGTGCTGCTGCGGCCGCTTGGCGGCCGACTGGCCGTGGTCGCTGCGGTTGCTGCTGCGGTCGGCGGGGGTCCAGTCATGGCCGCGGACGACATGGCCAATGGCATCGGGCGCTGGTTGGGGTGACGGTGCGATGACGACGACGTGCTAGAGTGCCGGTACAACGGGGGGTGCTGGTGCTGGTGGCGATGATGGTGATGATACTGCGGCTCGGCGGCCGGCCGGGTCGGCGGCGGCAGGGGCGGCGGCACCGCCAGGGGAGCAGGGGCCCGATCGGATACTTGGATGGGGTACAGCAGCGGGCCGGCGGTTGCGGCGGCGGTAGCAGGCAGCAGTGGCGATCGGGGCGAGGAAGGGAACAAGAGTGGGTCCGGGAGCAGCATGGCGGCGAACGAGTGTCTCATGCGCGGTGGTGGTGGCGGTGGTGGAGGGCGTGGAAGTGGCGGAGGAGGCAATGGGGGGTGCGGTTCGACTGACAGGGGCCGCTGCGGGGTCGCAAGCAGGGAGAGGAGTGGGGGGCTGGGAACGCGCCCCGTGCTGCCTTGTTGGCTGTTGCCGTTGGCGCCGTTCTGCTGGGTGCTTGTGGTGGTGCTTGTGGCCGTCGTGGGAGGACGGAACGGCGCCGGAACTCGTACTTGGGCGGCGGCAGTGGTGGTGGTGGTGGATGAAAGAGATGCCAGCGCACTACTAGTTGTTGCGGTAGTAGTGGTGGCAACGGCGATAGCAGAAGCAACGGATGATGGGAGAGGATTGCCAGTGTTGCTTCCGATCTCGTTGGTGTTGGTGTTGTTGGCGTTCGCGCTGGTGTCGCGGATAATGCCAATGCGGTGGCCAGCAGTAGTGGCGAGGAGCAGGCCTTCACCAGTGATTTCGACCTCTCCAGCGCTACTGCCACCACTTCTCTTTTCGGAGGCAGCAGCAGCAACAGTGGATTGCGGCGATACGTGGTCGGATTGGAGACCGGTGCCACTGTCAAACAAGGATCTAGATGAAGACATGGTCAGCATGGTCTTCTCGGTGGCGGTGGTGGGAGTAGTGGTAGTGCCTGTTTTTTGAGACGCAAGGGTCGATCAGTCAGTTTAAATGCGCCGTATATGCAAATGGGTGGTGTGTGTGTTTTCTTAGCGCTATCCCCCATTGAAATTGAGATTGGACGAGCGAGGTCAAAAAAAAAAAAAATGAAAAATAAGGGAATGAGTGAAGGCAGGGTGGATCAAAGCCGCATAAATAAAAAGAGCAAGCAACAGACAGGAAGAAGAAGAAGCGCATATAAAAAATATACGGTACTACAGAAATGCTTGCACTTCCAATGAAGCGATTGTGTTTTTTTTTTTCTTAAGAAATAAAGAAAAGGAAAAAGATCAGTGAAAAAAAAGGGCAAAAAAGCTCAAGATTTTGTGCTCTCTCTCGCTCTCGGCCCATCCCGCCAAACATATTTCTTTCATCCAATCCAATCACAAAAGATTATGGAAACACAAATGAAAAAACTAAATGAAGAAAAGAAAACGCACCCAATCCGACCCAATCGCTGCCGCCTCCATCGCCACTACCGCCAAGACCAAACTCCACCACCAGTTGGTGTAAGACATCCGACACGGACGATGTTGATGTCGTTTGCTGAAGGTGTTTTGTCGACGCCATGCGTGGGCCCTGCACAATCGGGACCGTCAGCACCCCGCCGCCGGCCGTGGCCATCAGCGCCGTCCCGCTCGGGCCGGTGATCGGCGTCGCGATACTGTTGCTGTTGTTTCCGTTGCTGCTGCTTTGCATTAGCAGCACGGCGCTATCTCCACACCCACCTCGATGCAAACGAGCCGCCGCAGCCGCCGCAGCAGCACCGGCCGGTGTTGGCGCCAGCTGGATCCCAATGCCCCAATCTGGGGCGCCCACGGAAGCCACATTTCGTGGCAGCGACGGTAGCGGCGGCGGAGGGCGACGCGGATCGGTCGGGTCCTCTCTGCGCGATCCTTCCGGCGGTCCTCGTCTCGCACTGCTGCGACGATGGGAGCGGTGATGACGCGATGGCGACCGAGACCGCAACCGCGACCGCGACCGGGCAGCAGAACTGGACGCGGCGGCACCGGCGGCGGTACCTGTCCGCGATTGCGATCCACGGTACCCGCTACCGCCGTCGCGCGACCGATTGCGAGACCGGTACTTGCGCGATTGTTGCTGGTGCGGCTGGGACGGGAGATCGCTGTGTTGCCGGTGCCGGCGATGGTGTCGCCGGTGGCGCCGATCCGACGAGGTCTCGACGCCGCCGCCCATGACGCGATGGCTGCTGCTGCGATGATAGCCATTGTTGCTGCCAGAAGGAACCATCATCGACTGGCCGAGCGCCGACGGCATCGTGTGCAGCACATGGTACTGGTCAGCCCACGGCGGCAGCAATGCGACGGTCGGGGGGCCCGGCGCCGACATGCCTGACGGCGGCGGTGGTGGTGGAGGTGCGATCCCGCCATTGTTGCCACCATTGGGACCACTTGGAGCCATGGCCGACCACGGGTACATGAACGCCGCCATGGCAGCTGCGTTGCCACTGGAATGATCTGGTCCTTCGCCGATGGTCGCGGTCACTGGCAGTGGGACAGGTCCGCTGTACCCTTGATCGCTGGCCGCCGAGACATGTGCACCGTGGTTGTTGTTGTTGTTGACTGGACTGGACTCGAAGTAACTGCCTCCGTAGAGCGGGGCTGACGATGGTCCCAATGGTAGTGGCGACAGCATTTCAGCGACGCTATTGGCGTGGTGGGTGGTGGTCGTGGAAGCGATCGTGTCCGCGGAAGTTGCGCCGGCGGTAGTCGTTGCTGTGCCGGCGGCATTCGGGGAGCTCAAGAGCAGGAGCGATGGCAAGTCGGAAAACGCCGCCTTGAAATACTCGACTGGATCCATGGGGATCGCATAGTCTGCGGTCTCGTGTGCGGCATTGTGCTGGATCAATATGGTTTTTGTTTAATGGTGTGAGCGCAACCTTGTCCATGGATAGGATAAGTGAACGAGCGTGTGCGTGTGTACCGTGGCCAGCATTGCTGCCAGTGAATCCGAGTTTGTTGCAGTTGCAGTTTCTGTTGGCTCCGTTGTCATTATCGTCGTTGTGGTTGGGTGGTCCGTCTCTGGAAACAACCGCTCGTCCTCCCGTGGATCGTTATTATCCGACGGCATTGACCGCGGCAGTTGCTGGTTAAAGTGGGCTTTCTTGGCCTCCTGCAAGGGAGATTGAAACACTGGGAGGCAATGTGTGGCTGGCGCGGACGTGACGCGTACGTGGTGTTCCAGGGTTGTTCCACGGGGCTATCCGGCGCGTTGGATAAAGGAGGTCTCGGGCAGTCGTATGCACGGAAAAAAAGACAATGTATGCGGGGTTTTGGCTGAGTTGGAGCGGATAGAAGTCTCGGTAAGGGGGACGTGGGTAGGAAATATGGAACTGATCAACTCTTTCTTTGCTGTTACAAGGAGCAATATTGATTTTGCGTGTGCGAGAGGGAGGGCGAGGGGGTCGGTGCGAATGAAAGAGTGTGAGTCCGTGGGTGGGGAGGGGGGTGAGATGGAAACCAAAAGTTGTAAGTGAGCGGGAGAGAAAACAACAATACAATTAAGACTATATGCATCACGGAGCACAAAACGTAATATGATTCGAATTTTTTTTTTTTTGGCGTAGCACATATAGGCGTGCATATATGCGTGCGGGAGGTGGAGGCGTCCGCAATCCTGTGTGGCTCAAGCACACACTCTTTTCGCTCCACTGTCTCATTCTCATTCTTTTCTTTACCTTTTTGACAACCGCATATATGTGCGGGTTGTGTGTCGGGTTGGCGTAGGGGCGCCGCCATTCCGCATGTCTTGCGCACACACCCACTCTTTTCGCCTCACTCTTTTCTTCTTCTTTTACGATACTCTCTCATTTCTCCTGTCCTTGACCAACCTCACCCACCATCTCACCCTACTAAGCCCCATCTCACACCCTTGATCCCAATGAAAAAAACAGTTCATTTCTCGAACACGCGTCGTGCATGCGCGCTGCAATTTTCATCACCCACGCCCTCCACTAAACAATCCGCCCACGATCCCACCGGTCCCGCGCAAGATCGATCCGACCACGCTCTGTCCCACGCTCGATCCCAGCACCGACTGGCCGTATCCAGTGAACCGTTTCTTTGCGTCCTATTGAAATTATCATTGTTTAACATTTGCGATCAAGTCAATGAAATGAAAAAAAATGAAACTATACCTTGTCGCACTTGGTGAATCCAAGCACATTGGACATGTTGAGAGACAGAGCCACGACCGTGATACAGAACCACGTCGGGTGCAGCAGTTGCAGGACCGCAAACACCGCCCATGCGGCCGTGTATCCGTACAGGGTTGTCCAGAAGACTCCTGCGTCGGCCGGATTAGGAGCATTATTCTTTTTTTTTTTTTGAATGAGAAAGCGATCAGGACCAAATGAATGAGCAAAAATGGCAAATACCTCGCGCGACTCAAACACCCACCGCGTCGCCCCGTCCTCGGCCACGTCGTTCCACCACCGCAGCCCGACTAATAACCGTCCCGAGACGTTCTTGACCGTCCAGAAATCGAATGCCAGGAACAGCACACACAAGATGAACACGATCACGAAGTTGCCCGTCAAGTAAAAACCCAGCAGGTACGTCAGCAGCGCGGCGGTGCGGAACGCCAAGTGAAAAAACAGCGCCACCGGGTGACTGCTGCGCGAAAACACGGTGCTCGTGGCCGGTTGTTGCTGGCCATTATCATATGCTCCCGGGACGGGGGCCGAGGACGACGATCCAGCAGGCGGCGGAGACATGGACCCGGTGACGGGCGCTGGTGTGGCACTGCTGGGCATGGCGATCCGCGTGTCGGCTGCCGGCGACGGTGGTGTCATAACTGATGTTATTTTTCAAGAAGATTGTTTTTGTGGTGTATTGTTGAAAGAGAAGTACTCATTTCCATAATCCAGCAAGATCTCTTGACCGGCGTCGATCGTGCGTGTAGCAGTCATGCTGATCCGCTGCGACCCATCGATCATCACGACTAGACGAATGATCGCGCCGTGAGGAACACAATCCCCCTTGAAAATAACGAGAAAAATAATGTACCTTCCGCTTCGATATTGGCATGCACGCCCCTCTTCCCGTGATTAGCGAACCTCAGCAACGACCCGCACCAGAACCCGTCCACGGTAGCGTTTGTCGCGAGCCGGAACATGAAGTTGAACCGCATGTCGTCATATGCGCGTCCGCGGCGCTCGGCCTCTTTGTCCGAGAGGATCTGTGTAAAGAGAGCGTTAAAATTGGTGCGGTCATTTCAAGTGTTAAACACGGAAGAGATCGTACCTCGCCCGTGTACTCACCAACAAACGCGCCGCGTAAGATTCGCGTCCGTGCAAACAATCCCCACCCCGCATCGTGCCCATTGTCACCAGCCCGCGACCGCTGCACCACAAATATCTGCCCATTTTTTTGGTCAGTTTCCAATCCCTCACAAACGAAAAAAAAACGTAGGTACCTGGTCCAAGAATTTGTCCTGCGCCGTTCGAACCCGCTGCTGCGCACACATGTTCTGAGCAATCCCACCGTACGGATCCGCCATACCTGGTTCCGGTGCGGGAGGCGCGCACGCCGGCCCGCACTCGCGTTTCGCCATTGCGCACGGGCACACCGTTTCGTCCGTACAGCAGGGACCCATGTGCGCCACCATCGGCCCATTTAGTCCCACAGTCGGGCTAGGAATAACGGTAGCAGTGGCAGCCGCGGAGCGCGATCGTTTTTGCCCGGCCCGAACGGCGGGGGCAACCACGGAGCTTGGATCGGAGACAGTGGATTGCTGGTCAGCCAGCGCCGTCGCAAGGTGGCGGTGGCATTTGCACCCGGGCCACCGGCGCGGACAGGTGGCGGGGCACGAGCAGAGCGCGTTGCAGTAGTGGTTGATTGCGGTGCACGAGCAAGAGAATCCCGGGCGGGTGCATTGCGTCGCGCACAAACAGGGGCGGTGGTATGGGAGGTCCACTGTGGGACCAGGTTCACGTATTAATGGCAACTGTATCGTGATGAGGGAAGGAAAAAAAGAAACGAACCAGGCCGTGGTTGCATGTCTGACGACGTGAAACCAGCGGGATCGAGCGACAACGTGCGATTGGATGACGATCGGTGGTGCACCGGCGGCGGCCGGGGGTTTGTGGAGACGAGCTCATCAGGAAATAGAGCTTGAAATGCCGTGGAACATGGAATCCCAAAGCAAAAGGCTGCATCACAGACCGAGAACTGGGCATGAGAGACCAGGGCCGCCAGCGCCGCGACTTGACCGCGACTCAGTGCGCCGTCATCGGCGTGTACGCCGTCGATCGACCAGCATAAATGCGAGCAAGATGTGGTCGGGCGACGCGGAGGAGGAGCGGGAATGCCAATTGAGGCTGGTATCCCAGAATCTTGATATCAAAAAAAAAAAAATATTTACAGAAATCAGAGATCGAGAAAAGTACTTAGAAAAATAAACATAGAAAAAGAGATACCGGCAACATGTGAGCAATAAAAGAGGTCGCATTGGTTGCAGAACCGAATTGCAAGTGGTATTTCTGGTGGCAGAGTAGCCATGGCAGCCGAAATGCGAGCCACGGCCCGCCACACGAGCGCCTCGGCATGAACAGCAGGACCAGTCAGATCCATCAGCACGCGAGCACTACGCCGAAGCGCGAGTGGTAGAGACGTGGGCAGCGGACGCCAGTGAAAGGTGGTCAGTGCCGGTGCCGTGGACGTGGCCACTTCAGCAAACGTGCAGGTGATGGGGTTTGTGGTGGCATTCGCAAGGATCGCTCGTGCGACCAAGTCTGATTGGAATGAATGATCAGTCTTGGAGTGGGCAAAGCAAATCTATAAAAGAAAAAGTAAAGACTACCAGGAAAACCAGACTGAGCTGCACGCGTCCAGTCAGGGTCCGCAGTGCCATGCACGTAAAACTTCTGGCAGTGGGACTCGGAGAGACCCCCGGCGCCCTTTGCTTCGGTGGTGGGGTCGGGCAAATGGCGCAGGACCGGGTCGTCCGCGGCCGGGAGGAGTGTGGCGTTTAGCGGTGAGTACAGGCGGCGCGGTGGGGGACGAGGGCAGGGCACCGGCAGTGGGAGGTCGGCCGATGATGGTGTTTTCCATGGTGGCAGGGGTTTAGTGACGAGTCGGCGGGTCGGCAGTGGTATCAAGTGGTTGTCCCTGGGCACGGCGGGTGGAAGCAGGGACGCGATGGTGGTGCTCAAGTCCATTCATAAAATAATTATTGATCGTTCTTCTTTTGGCTTCTGCGCGGTTGAGCCGAAGCTAAGAGTCAGCTGGGTCAGCCAAAAAAAAAAAAAGAAACTGATGGCTTGAAAGGATATGAATCGATTACCGTCGCCTCTCATAAAGAAGTCGTCGCTTCCCTCTCTCTTTCACATCACACGTCTACTCCATACTTCATTCACACGCACACACCTACTTTATTCATTCACTATGCAAATCACCATCACCACCACTTCCGCCGCTGCCAAGGTATGTACTAGTCACATTCAAAAGGTGAAGTGTGGCCCGAAAATTTCTCACCGAAAAAAATCATATATCACAGTCCTACTCGTTGACAGTCGACCCCTCCGACTCGCTGGCCGTGCTCCGTGCCCAGCTCGCATCTCTCGACTCGGCATTGGTTGGCGCCAAGCTGTCGTTCACTGGTGCCGCCACCGACTTGACGGATGACTCGCAGTCACTCGGCGCGCTCGGGCTCGAGGACGGCGCCACACTCGCGGCGACCCTTGCTCGGAAGATCTCCAATACCCGGTGCAACCACCAAGGGTGCTCGGATAAGGTGGCCAAGATCATTGGCGACTGCCGGTTCTGCCAGTCCAAGTTCTGCTCACGCCACCGTCTTCCGGAGGCACACTCGTGCGAAGGGATCGACTCGTGCCGCCAGGCATCGCACGACCGGAACGCATCACGGTTGCTTGCCGACAAGTGTGTTGCCGCCAAGGTTTGATTATGTGACTTCATGGTGAGCGTAATCGACAGCTGTGCTGCCTGCTTGCGACTTTTCTTCTCTCTCCCTTGACTTGCCTCTTTTTCTGGGCTCCTCTTTTTGTACAAAAAAAATATATACTGAATTCGTCATCATATCGATATCATGGCTACTACTACTGCTGCCGTTGTCCCCGGTAACAAGCAACTGTTTGCCACCCACTCGCTGCAAGACCTGGCCGCCATCTCGGCCAAGCTGAGGTTGGTAACTTTTATTATGTCGGATAATTGATTCTGATCCAAATGCGATATTCAGAAACGATGCCGCCAAAAAGGACGCGGCCCTCGGCGTCATCCTTGCGTACCGTATATAATTAACTGGACTGGAATACTGGACTGGAGATACTTAATGGTGGAAACGATATTAGCGATAACTATCAGACTTTACTGGCCGCCTGCTCCTCCATCGACACCATTCGCGCCGCCACCGTGGTCCTGCGCGACTCGGTGACGGGTCTTCGCCGGTGGCACCCATCTGTGCGTGCGGTCGAGACGTCGCTTCCACTCTCGCCTGAGGTTGGTGCGGTTATGCCGCCTGCCATTTCACTGGGCCAGAGTACGACGACGACAAAGACTGCTGGCCCCCTGGGCGATCTCGATCTGGTATAGTCCTACATGTTCGCATTGTGATATCCTTATTGATCCCTTTTGATTCTCATAAGGCATGGTCGCACCTCTGTGCCGGATCGTTCCAAGACGCGGTCACCGCCCTGGACCAGTTTGATGCTGGTGCTCGCCTCGCCCAAGTTCCGTCGATCGTGACGGTCCGTTTTTTTT